>JABUQX010045249.1:17500-30832 GCA_015478945.1 Trachelipus rathkii | reverse complement strand
GGTGGAGAGATAGTTGTATAGGTTATAATAATATATGTTAGGAGTGAGTGAGGTACCACAGGATTAGAGGATGTTGTTTGGTTCCCCTGTATAAGGGAAAGGGGGATAAATGCGGGAATTATAGAGGTATATGTCTTTTAAGTGTGGTAGGGAAGTGTATGGGAGAATACTGATTGAGAGGGTGAGAGATTTAACGGAGGGGAGAATGGGAGAAGAACAAGGAGGATTTAGGGAGGGAAGGGGGTGTGTGGACCAAGTGTTTACACTAAAGATGCTTGTGGAGAAAGTATAGAGAGGAAAAGGAAAGTGTATGGGTGTTTTTAGATTTAGAAAGCATATGATAGAGTGAAGGGGGGGGAATTGTGGAGGGTGGGAGGAAAATGGAGTGGGGGTAAATTAGGTAAAGGCATTAGGGCCTTTTATAGGAATATTAGAATGTGTGTGAGAGTGTTAGAAGGGGAGAGTGAAAGAGATGTTTGGGTGGTAAGAGGATTGGTTGGGGAGTGTGTAATGTCACCGTGGCTATTCAATTTGTTTATGGAAAGTGTTTGCAGAGGAATGGTGAGGGAGGAGAGGGGGGGTGATGAATAGAATGATAGAAGGGAAGTGAACATGATACTGTTTGCGGACGATACTGCCCTGGTGGCGAAGAACGCGGAAGGGCCTGAGGTATTTGGTGAGGGAGTTTGAGAGAATGTGTGGACAAAAGGGGCTTAAAATAAATTCAGGTAAGAGTAAAGTGTTAGTGTTTGAGGAGGAGGAAAGAGAGGAGGGGGGGGTTAGAGGTTAGAGTAGAGGGTGTAGTATTGGAAGAAGTAAAGATTTTTAGATATTTAGGGATGGATTTGGGTAAGGGGAGGGATGAAGGAGGTGATAGAACATAGAGTAGGAGAAAGAATGAGAGCTTTGAGTAGTCTGAGAGAATTATGGAAAGGGGGGGATTTATCACAGAAAGTTAAGATAAGTATGTTTGAAAAAATTTGTGTACCAGCGGTGTTGTATGGGTGTGAAACGTGGGGGCTGAATGCCAGGTCCAGGAAGAAGTTGGAAGTATTTGAGATGAAGGGGTTGAGAGCGGTTTGTGGGGTTAGCAGAAAGGAGAGGATTAGGAATAGGGTGGTGAGGGAGAGATGTGATTGGAGGAATGGGTTGGTGGGAAGAGCGGAGAAGGGAATGCTAAGATGGTATGGGCATCTAGTGAGAATGGAGGAACAGAGAGTGGTTAGGAGAGTTTGGGAGGCGGAGGGGATAGGAAGGAGAGGAAGGGGGAGACCAAAAAGGAGGTGGATGGATGGAATAAAGAAAATGATGCTGGGAGGGAGGGGTGGGGGAGGGGGAGGGTAGGGTGTTGGCGAGGGATAGAGTGGGGTGGAGGAGGTGGGTGAGTGCGAGATGAGGGGAGGTGTGAGTGGGAGAGGCTGTACGTACCACTACCCCGCTCAAGCGGGAAAAAGTGTGGGTAAAATAAAATAAATAAATAAAATAAAATATATATATATATATATATATATATATATATATATATATATATATATATATATATATATATATATATATATATATATATATATATATTTTTTTTTTTTTTTCCTTTCTATATATATATATATATATATATATATATATATATATATATCAAACCCTTATCTATTGGACATGATTTTAATATTATTTAATAACACATAGCAAATCTTTAAAAAAAATCTTAAAAAAGAACAGTTAAAATTTTTTATTTTACTTTCACTTACTTGGACCATTACAAATCCAATGAACCTCTTTCAGAATTTGAAAATTAGGAACAGACAATTTTACCTCCAATTTTAGCTACAAGTATACTGTTTCTGCAAAACATTATTTTTTTTTCAATATTAGAATATCCTACAGTGATGTGCTTTTAATTATCTAGCTTTGGTCTACGTTTACGGCAACGACAATCAATCTAGGTTAGGTCTAGGTCCTACGGCAACGACGATTAATCTAGGATAGGTCTAGATCCTACGGCAATGACAATCAATCTAGGTTAGGCCTAGGTCCGACGGCAACGACGATCCGTCTAGATAGGTTGTATTGTACGGCTTTTAAGTCTAGGTTAAGATAAAGTGTGGTTAGGTAGACAGATTTAATATATATATATATATATATATATATATATATATATATATATATATATATATATATATATATATATATATATATATTTCTTCTTATGTGTATGTATATATATATATATATACAATCCATATAAATCGATATCGATCAGTAAAGATATATCGAAATCGAAGGTCATAAAGAAACTTTATATAAATATATATATATATATATATATATATATATATATATATATAATATATATATATATATATATATATATATATATATATATATATATATATATATATATATATAACCTAAATTAACAAATCCCTAAACTAGATTATCTATTTATGGTCCATAGAGATACCCTTTACTATTTTTTTTCGGTAAAGGTCAATAAATACACTTTGTCCATATATATATATATATATATATATATATATATATATATATATATATATATATATATATATATATATATATATATATTTATATATATTTTTATATATATATATATATATATATATATATATATATATATATATATATATATATATATATATATATATATATATATATAACGATCTCTTAGTATAATAAATATTTGTCTATACCAACACACACACACACTCACCTACACACACATATATATATATATATATATATATATATATATATACCTATATATATTATATTTATATAAATATATATTTATATCTAATAATTTTTATATATCTTTGTATATATATATATATATATATATATATATATATATATATTCGTACATCTGTTTGACAAATCGCTCACTTTCTCATAGAACTTCTTTTGACTGAGCTATTTATCAAAATGTCAAAGGCAATCTTTCTATACAATTTGTTGTGGATTACGATTCCATTGAAATATATTTTCGTCTATTTACCATTTTGTTTCACACGAACGAAAAGAACAGGCCAATGAAAAAGAGAGGAAACACGTCCACCGAATCAAAAAATAGGGGATTCTTTTTTCTCTCCTATTTGTCGCCATTCTTTGATGACATATTTCTTTTGTGGAACATATTTATTATAGTGTTAATGGTGAGATTTTTTTCTTTTTAAGATTTTTAGGTGGTATGAATAATAATGAAGACAGTTTTACTAGTACTGCTTTAATTATTATTATTATTTTTATTATTATTATTATTATTATTATTATTATTATTATTATTATTATTATTATTATTATTATTATTATTATTATTATTATTATTATTATTATTATTATTATTATTATTCTTATTATTTTTATTATTATTATTATTTTTAAGTAACAAGCTTCCATTGCTTGCAGACATGTTTCGTTTAGCTCCGTAATGGTATACTAAATATTATATTTATGATTGCAGTAGGCAACCTCTGCATTAGTGTTTATTAATTAAAATTCTTATTGAATCTTTTCAGAAACATTTATTAAATAATGGTTTATGCCTTCTGTGATAATGAAATTTGTGCAAAAAAAAAAAATTTAAATAGAATAATTAATTTCGTCCGATTTTAACCTAACAGGTAACTTGTGCATATATACTCTTCCAAATCGTCGACACAATATATCAGCATGGCCAAATTTTAGACATCTTTGTTTTCAGAAAATCAGAAAAAATGCATTTGAAATTGGCGTAGTTTTACCCATAAAGTAAATTTTCCAATTTAAAAGATAATTTTGAGTTTATATAAATTCTTTGTTCAAAAAAATAATTGAGTCAAAAAACCTATGGACAGTAAATAGACCTGAGAAGATTAAGAGTAGATTTGAGTCCTTAGAGGTTAATAATATCTTGGCTATTAAACATCCACATATGAAGAACAGCAACTCCAAAAGCTAAAATATGGAAATTGTCTATATTTTTACTTTCGGATTATATACCCATTCGTAATATTACAATATTAAAGTAAAAAAATCTAATAAAAATTAGCAATCGTTGAATTAAGAATATTTAAAAAAAAAAAACAATTACGCAAACTATTTCTTCAGTAGGAAATTTTTGATACTGAGCATTAGGCTAATTTTCATGAAATGAATCGCCTTTTATATTAAGTCGCACACTGCTATGTTGTTTTCACTAATTAAATATTATTATAGTTATAATAGTTTAAGATAAATTATGCTTCAATGATTTCGTAACAATGAATTAAATAAAGGTAACGATTATTTGGCCGACTGATACTTGACCGACAAACATTCGGCCAAATACATTTGGGCGACCGGACGTTTAGCAGAACGGACATTTAGCCGAAAATAAATATAAATATATGAAAGATAAAAATGTTTTATAAAATATTTATTTCCTAACCTAATCTTATCGTAACCTGACCTAACTAAGCTTAACTAAAACTGATCTCACCTTACCTAAACTAACCTATAGAAGGACATTATTCATCTTTAAATCTATCAGCGGTGGTGATACTGGTACAGATAGCAACCATTCATCCCATCAATAGTGGTTTTCCTCAGAGTTTTGTCCTATAAGCTTTGTCTACTTTTCCTCAGAGATTTTTCTTATAAGCTTTGTCTACTTTTCATTAATGATGTATCAATTTGTAACCTATACACTCTATTCTCGATGACTGCATATTTCAACAAGTAAACATAAATGTGACCAATTCTTTTGAAAAACAATGAGCTCGTAACTATCTTCAAACTTTTCTTGTGTCAGCTCTCATTTCAAAATTTAACAGATACATTGTAGACGAAAGTAGGACTTGGGTTATGGGGGTCTTAAAATTTCTTTCTTTCTCGAGAATAATACGATGGCATGTTTCGAATATCATTAAGAATTTTAAAAATGAATATTGAGCTCTATCTAATTTATTTATCTAATGGGTAATTTCAGAATCAAGGATCAAAAGAATCGTGATCTTAATTATATTGTACATATAAATCTTTATTTGAAATTCTTTTTCTCTTGGATAAATGTTACCTTATTCGATTTCATTAGGAAGAGAATTGTGAATTGAAGACTTTACGCTAAGTATATATTCAACATATTTTCCCCTGAAAGACAAAAAGGCATAGATAACAATTTCCTAATTTTACAGTAAAGCAATTTGAAAGGAAGTTGTTTTTTTTTTTTTTTTTTAATCTGTTTTTTTCAATATTTCTAAATGGATCAATTGGAGCTAAAAAAAAATCGTTTTGCATTTTGCGTCTATTATAAATAATTTAAATAAATATAATAGGTATCATAATTAAAATCGTTTAAAACATGTGGTCTTCTGTAAAACAAGTTTAGGTAAAAGCACAAATTAGTAAAGCTACATGAAAGAAGTCATTGATCATTGTTTTAATGAGAGAGCCAATAAAATGGTCGAGGGAGTGAGGACGGTTAGTGCATGATGATAATTCAAGAAAAATATAAACATTGTGAAAAAAAAATTACTTATGAAAGTAAATAAAATTTGTAATACATTTTATGAAATTTGCTAGGTCAAATTAGGAATTTTGAAGAGTGCATAATCTGTTTTAAATTTTTAATACTCAATGGAGGTTTGTAAACCCCAAATGGGAGGCATTTTCTAAAGGAATTTTTGAGATCTGAAGGCATCGAGTTAAAGATTTTGCCGAGTGGAGAGTTCCATTTTTAGGGGTTTAACCCCCAATATTGGACCCATTACATTATTAGGGGTTTGTATATGCTGAATCTCATTTCTTTTATTATTATTATTAAATGAGATCAATAGCTTTCCTGAATTTTTTTGAATCCTAAAAACCTTCCCTATCATATTGACAGAAGGTTGTACCGTTTTCAGAGCAGACAGGATCAAAAATATGGTCGTATTAAGAACCGGAAAGATAAAAACCATCAGCATTTTGAAGACCGAGAGGTCAGAGATTTATCATATTTCATGGTCCGGGATGCGCAAAGTCTTTCCCAAGTTAAGTGCAGAGAGAATCGACCCTTCTTCAATTTATAAACTTTATTCGTTGTTCCATAATGTCTGACAATTTATCGGTTTTAGGCGTCCAAGATAAAAACTTTCCATTAAATTCGTAAGCTTCTTTCATTTGATACTCAAGATTCTTCCTTTCAGACCTGCCATTACCTTGTCCATTTAGGCAGCCTCATAACTTTTTATTTTACTTGCCGGTGCGAGAAACCTTCTCAATTAATGATTAAGTTTCTTTTTTTTAGCAATCAAGCTTCTTTCATTTAACTAGCCACTACCTTTTCAATCTCAGTGACACATAACCTTTTTCCACTACAACTTAACCTTTTCCTAATAATTAATCTTCCTTTGTTGTTGTAGCGACTCTAAACCATTCCTTCTACACCTACCCATGGCCTTTACGCTTTTAGAAACCAAAATATTTTCTATTAATTGTTCTTATATCATATTAATTTCAGAGAAACCACACCTTATGAATTTCATCCCACCCACATTTTATCAAATTTAGCGCCTCATAACCTTTCCCTCTACATCTTCCCAATATCTCTATTATCCTTTTTAACCTATTAATACCTTTTCAATTATATATTCCAGTACATTATAATCATATAAATAAAATCAAGCAAAATATTTTGTTTCATACAAAATAAGAGTCAATTTATTATTATTATTATTATTATTATTATTATTATTATTATTATTATTATTATTATTATTATTATTATTATTATTATTATTATTATTATGTGTGTGTGTGTGTGTGTGTATTATTATTATTATATGTAATATTATATAATATAATCTTACTATTATACTGAACGAAGAACATATGTTACACAAACACACACACACACACACACACACACACACACACACACACACACACACACACACACACATATATATATATATATAACTAATTTATATATATATATATGTATATATATATATATATATATATATATATATATATATATATATATATATAATGGAGTGAGGCTTCATAAAATTTTTCGCCCCAATTTCTGGATTGGGGAAAATTTATTGGCTTTCTCTTTGAAATTTATATGTTTTTATGAGAATCATTTCAGAGATATATATATATGCCAACGATAATACCATATATATATGTAACATATGTAACCAGCCAACTATATATTGCTAATGTATGTATATACATAACCAATAACCAATATAATATATATATATATATGTATGTAACATATACTGTATAACCAACAACAACAACAATAATAATAATAATATAACCCAGCCTTAACAACAACAACTCGCTCTTCTTGCTTAACATAATATATAATAGTCATGTAATATCAGACCTAACCAAACTAGCAATACAGCCAATATGACAGTAACATAATACATGTATAATGACAGTATAGTAATGTTGTAATAATATGTAATAATATATATATATAATAATAGCCTAATAATAATACAGCAAAGCCAATAATATATAATAATAACATAATAATAATAATATATATATATATATATAATAATAATATATAACAAATATGTATATATATGTATGTATATATGTATCATATGTAGCAATGTATAGTAGCCTTGTAACCCATGCTGCTATGTTGCAACCAGCATAGCAACTATAATATGTTCCCCGCTATGTGAACCAACATATGTATATTAGCGCGTAGCAGCCAGCTACCCAGCAATAGCCGCTAATGTATGAATTTCCATCTAAATTTCTGTTGGGATTGTATCTAGGTTCATACCATGAATAAAATTGAGTCCAACCATTTTGTCACCAGCCAATATATAATTTAATGGTCATCCGTGCTGGATAGTCTTGAATTTATTGTAGGGTCTCAGTTTTCCAACTTGGCTTTCTGTTTCAGTTACATGTAAAGTTTTCCAACTTGTGATACTATATGCAAAATAATACTTACAGGCTTGCGGAATGGGCACATTTCGTAAGGGATATTTTGTTACAAGTGATTTAGTACCACTGTCTGTGCCAGGAATATTAGCCGCTCAATCATATTTGCTTGTCCGCGGAATATCAGCAATTTAAATTCTCATCTCTCAAGATTCTTAATTATATATTAAACCAACCATATTTTCCGACCTATGAATTTCGGCTTATTTGTTATAGTTGTACAAAGACTAATAGCCCTCCTTTACACTTGGTTACTGATGCTTCTGCATCACTTTCACCACTGTAGATACGTCAATGGCCATCCACACCTCATTGTTATAACTAGTTTGTGATCTTTTCAATCCAATCACTATCCTGCTTCTATTAAGACACTTAGGGCTTATGGTCCTCAGTAGAAAGCATGATAGTCCATCTAGCTCAACTTGTTCACTCAAAGAAAAATAAGTTTGTCTCAACTATTCAATTCTATGTTAGTTACCGTTTACGAAACAGATGATGGAGAAATCACCTCCTTTCTCTTCCCTCCACATCCAGGCTGTAACTCTGTTATAGTTGAGATTATAAATCCTCATCGATCTCTTAATATCCCACATCTGCTGCAGGATTAATATTGGTAGAAGAATTGAGAAGAAATCCTTAAAAACCTGACTAACAGCAGTTTTTCCTCTCTCCGACGCAGCCACCACCATTTCAGTACATTTTGTATTGGCCGCTACATCCTTACTCGCAGCCTACACTACGTGTTTCGAGATAATCCTCCTCCATGTTAGTTTTGTTGCTTTCATTAGTTTTTAGTTAAAGGTAATGCATTAGATACTGTTAATTCTATTCCTTTACAATTCACTAGAATTTTTCATCATAAGATGTCATTCAGGATTATTTTCCGATAAGAACAAAGTATTCAATAAATCTTTAGGATTAATATTTTAACAACCAGGTCAAACATTAATTGTAGAGCTGGTGTTTTATTAGCCATAATAGCTGTTTATTTTATTTTTACTTAATTTTAGGTATACCAAGCGTTAAAAAAATATGAGAAAGTTTTCGCTTTCAAAATCATCGATACAAAATTGAAATTTGCAGAATTGACATTCAGAGATAATCAAATCCTCATCTACTCATTGTCTTTAGATAAACTTCCTAAAGCCTCTAAAACAGTTAAAGTAAGAATATATATATATATATATATATATATATATATATTAACTATATAATAATATATATATATATATATATATATATATATATATATATATATATATATACTTCTCTAATACTAATATATGTGTATATATAAATATATATATATATATATATATATATTATATATATATATTATATATATATATATATATATATATATATATATATATATATATATATATATATATATATATAATATATATATATAAAATTATCCACCTCCTTTCCCCAGATTGGAGGGGAGGTGTGTCGCATGCACCGAAAATAAAAAGTAATAGAAGAACATGACACAGATCGAAAAGAAAGCCCCCCCCCTTACCGTTCCCTTTATACCCTAGAGTAAGAACTTGTCGTAGTCGGAAAATCTACCCTAGGGTTTCACGAGATGACGATGGACCCTCCCTGTGGTATCTCGTCAATGTGGGGTTCATCCCCTGTGCCAGGCCCACAACCATACCCACCTCACAAAACCCCGCCATTCACTCCTATTATGCATTTTTCTTTTCTCCTCTGCCAAACTCACATTCTTCTCCTTCAAGCATTCCTTTACTGACTCAATCCCCTTTATCTTCGGTTTCTCAGCCTGTCGATTCCCAGCACACTCACCACTATGCATCCGCTTAACCAACCGACTATCATCCATCCTTTTCATATGACCAAACTATCTCAATGTACTCTCGTTTATTCTATCATTTGCGCATTTCTTCACACTACACAACTCCCTAATGCGTTCATTCCTCATTTTATTAATTCTTTTCTCACCTAACACTCTCCTAAGATTGTCCAGCTGATCACATTGTACCTTAGATCTATACCTCTTATTCCAGACCAGAGTTTCATTACTTTACATTTCACAGGTAACAACATACCGTCATGCAAAACCCTAGCGCACTCAAGACTTAGTCCCTTTACATCTTTACATCCACCAAGGATTTAATTGCACCAGTCACCTTCTACCATTCAGAACTTTCCTATTACACTCGGCGTCATCCGTTCCCTTTTCATCTAACATATAACCTAGATATTTAAGCTCATCTACTTGATCCATTTGCTCACCATCTTACATAACTTTACACCGCGAACTCCCCTCTCTCACTACCATAACCTCACTCTTTCAACATTTACTCTCAACCCCCCCCTTTTACACACCCTACCAAACTCCTCTACCAATCCTTTCTAACTCTCTTCAGATTCGCCACACAAAACCAAATCATCCGCATATAATAAGTTGGGCACTCTAGATTCTCTTCCATTCTCCATTATTCTAACACCTTCCCCTGCCACCCCTACCCCTATTTCTTTCATAACCCCATCCATAAATAAATTAAATAAGCAATGAGACATACATCCCTGCCTCACTCGCTGTATTCTCTTGAGGAACGGGAAGATATGAACCGATTCACGGCTTTTAAAAGTGCTTAAGTTATTATAGCAAGTGGAGAAAATAGTGAATGAAAATATGTTACAGACTTTACGAGCAGTGTATGTATAAGAATGAGTCAAGAAGAGTTGTGTATGTTGGACATCCTAGATATACTATGGGTTCTCCATACAAGAGCGAACCACGCCCCTGTGTAAAGAACTGTATAATGTTTAAGTTCTGGGGTTAAAGAGTTGTATGAAGGCAGAATGAGACCTTATAGATTGACGAGTCGCATGAGATCCTCAAGGGAGTGAGAACAGCGTTTGTTGTAGTAACGATTGTATAAAAAGAGTGATGGAACAGTTTGATGGCAGGACAAAGATTAGAGAGTGTACGAGAGTTAATAAGGTAATATATATAAATATATATATATATATATATATATATATATTATATATATATATATATATAATATATATATATATATATATATATATATATATATATTTATATATATATTATATTATAGTAATATATATACGGTATATAATTGATATATATACCTATTGCTTATATATATATATATATAATATATATATTAATATTATACTATTAATATATATATAATATATATATTATATATATATATATATATATGATTATATATATATATATATATATATATATATATATACACAATACCTTAACCATGGGGGGGGGGGGAAGAGGTGGCTGAACCCCCTTCCCAGAATTTTTTTAAATGATATATGAAATTAACCATTTCCTTCACCTGTTCCTTCTCACTTTCGAAGCTTTACATCTATTATTTGTCTTTTATTTATTTTCAGACTCACTTTATTTGCTTATATCACCAGACATTTCAATTTCTCTTTCAAATCCTTTTCCAATAGGTTCACACCATCTTTAGCATAGTCAAGCTTTCCCAGCACATCAATTGGTTTTCAATTTACTCCTCCCCTTTCCCGTATGATCATTCTCATCACCTCGTAAATCACTGTTATGAAAATGACTGGTAAGAGACACCCCTGTCTTACGTCTATTTAATTCAAAAGCCATTAATCAAGATCTTAACATTTATATTATATTCTCTATGCGATTCTTTTATGATCCTAATGATTTTTTCTAGTAATGCGTATTTTCTTATCATCTTTCGCACCACCTCTCTTTGTACACTATCGAATACCTACTCAAATTTAACAAAAGCCATATAGACTTAAGTTCCACTCGGTATTAAGTTTTATCATTATTTAAATCATATTAATCTGATCTTTTCATTGTCTTCCTTCTCCGAGACCTGCATGTTCCCTATTCAAAATTCTATCTATCCCCTCGTTCTTTAAAATATAACTCGTTAAAATTTAGCATGACACTGACAAAAATCTTATTTCTCTCCCCTCTAGTAGTCACAGAACGTTAAATCTCCATTCCTTAGTAATTTTAGCAGCGGACCTTAATTAAGTAAAAGAACTCCAATAATTTCCACACAACTGTCTCCTGATTTGTCCTCAACAGTTTCGCTTTATTTAAGCCCTTCCCCATCTTCAGTTTTTTCATATTGCCTGCCTTATCTCACTTTTGATTGGCTGTCTAGTTACCACATCTTTGCCTTCCTCCTCTCCAATCTCTCTCATCACTATCTCGCTTCTCCCCCTCCCCCCAAAAAAAAAATTCCTTTCATCATATCAACTGTCCTTCATTTACATCTTTTTCATTCATCTTTTATGGCTCCCACCTGTATTTTTCCCAGTTAGTCTTTTGTAGGGATGGAGCGATACCAAATTTTTACCGATACCGATGAGAGTATTATTATATTGAAAGTATAGATGCCAAACTTCCTGAAAAATTAATTAAGCAGTGGGTACTAATCCGTTATCAGTATCAGTAATGTCTATTTAGAATTTTAACTTTCGCAAATGCGGTACTGATCTTCAGTAATTATATAAAACTTTAAACAATAAGAAAATTTTAAAACTCTAATGGAAAAAAAGTTTTAATAATTAAACGCGTGAGATACTCCAAAATGATTCTGGGTTGGTAAAGATCCTGTAATTACTAATACCACACAGGAGCATAAGAGTTGGAAAGGAAATAGGCTTTAGTCGCGTTTTCAGAGAGCAGAATGAAGGTCTAAGCTCGTTATACATCCCATTATTAGATCTCCAATATTTACCCATTTATTAATAAAGGAAACCTGTTTAATTTTTGTACCTTATTAAAAGCAAGTTATGTTTTAAAAACAAGTTTCTCTACATTTTCACCATTAAGTATATTAAGCGTTTTTTCATTTACTATATACTAGCGAGACTTAAACATTCGCTCAGGACACTTCTGGATGAACAAGCTAGATAACTCGTAGCAAGTTTACTCATTTAGAATATTTTTCCTCATCTATCTTCCACAATATGAGAGTATTAACTTCGTTTTTTGCTTTTTTCATTAGGATACAGATCAACTATTTTGTTTATGGAGTTTGGATAATTGTCACTGCTTGATGCCAAAAGAAAACTCATAGTATCAGTTACAGCAAAATCAATTAATATTTTCTTTTCATGATCTTCAGAGCTGGTCTCCAAATGCTTTTATGATAACTGTTCCTTCCTGTTCAGCAGTAATTTCTTTAGTTGTTTTTGCAAACTATTGAACTATTTTCTTTCCAAGTTTGCATCATTAAAATTGAGGTGATAAACTTAGATTTGCACGCTTATATTAGAGAGGTTGTTAATAAGAAAAAACTTAAGCTGATAAAGTGTAAAATCTTATGTCTTGCTAGCTTCTAAGTGTTTCTTTCATTATGGTAATATTTTGAAACA
>JABUQX010045249.1:0-10000 GCA_015478945.1 Trachelipus rathkii | reverse complement strand
TATATGTTGTTAAAGAAAAGAACATATATATATAATATTAATATATATATAGTATAGATATATATATATTTTATATATATATATATATATATATATATAATATATATATATTATATATATATATATATGGGTGATAATTGGTTTAGAGCGACAACTATCATCAATCCATATCTCAAAAACTACAAGAGCCACAAGGAAAAGGAATACATTGTTGGAATGCTGGTCCAATTTTAGGGCGGAAAATGTTAAAAAAAAAAGAAAAAGAAAAAAAATATATCAAAAACTACAATAGCTACAGCGAAAAGGAATACATTTTTGGAATCCTGGTAAAATTTTAGATAGGAAAATGTAAAAAAAAAATAAAAAATAAAAAAAAATTATTGTTAATATTTATAGTAATATGATTAGAGAGCCTATTAGAGACTTTTATTGGTGTTACTCGTAAAATAAATAGGCTTTCTATTAAATTTTGCTTTTTTTTCTTTTACTAAAGAATACCCCAAGGGTATACCGCACCGATGGCAGGAGTCGGGGTCTCTCGGCCTTCCGGGGAACTACGGGGTAGGACTAATTCCCCCCCTCCGGGGAGGGTCTCCGGAACCCCCGCTCTTTGGTATTTGGGTGGTCGGGGGGGTTCCCCCCCCCCACCCCTACGGGTATGGAAAACGTCCCCCCCTGTGTTTCCCCGTCGGCTCGAGCCCCCTACATTGCCGTGTAATACCTTTAAAAAATAATATATATATATAATTTCCCCTGCTCCTAAAAAAAAAATTTGCCAATATTTATTTTATTTATTTATTTATTTTTTTTTTTTTTATTTTCCTAACTAAAATTTTTTCAAGGATTCCAAAAATGTATTCCTTTTCGCTGTAGCTATTTTTGTTTTTGGGGATTTTTTTTTTTTTTTTTTTTTTTTTTTTTACAGTATTTCCGGCAATAAAATTTTGCCAGGTTTTCAACAATGTATTCCTTTTTCCTGTAACTTTTGTAGTTTTTGAGATATGGATCGATGATAGTTGTCGCTCTAAACCAAATATCACCATATATATATATATATATTTTAAATATATATATTTATAAATATTATATATTATAATATATATATATTATATATATATATATATATATATATTCCTATCCCCAGATTGGGGGTGAGGTGCCCAGCATACACTGGAACAAAAATGGTAGAGCATGACGCAAGTCGAAAAGAAAGCCCCCCACCCCTCTTCGCGTCCCCATTATACCCCAAGTGAGAACAAGTCGCAATCAGAAAATCCACCCTAAGGCTTCATGAGAGCGCGACAGACCCTCACTGTGGAATCTCGTTAGTGTGGGGTTCATTCCCTGGGCAAAGCCCACAACCATACACCCTCACAAAACCCCGCCATTCGTTCCTGTTAATGCACATTTCTTCTCGCCTCTGCCACAGTGCCAAACACATTTCTCTCTAGGTATTCCTTTAATGCAATCCACTTTTTCTTCGGTCGATTCCCAGCACACTCACCATTATACATCCGCTTAACCAACCGACTATATATCATCCATTCTTTCCATATGACCAAAGTGATTAAACTTTATTACATATTTTTTTTATTTAATGGGAAAATTGAGAAAATTCGTAAAAAATCCCTGAAATGAAATAATTCTAAGAGCATTACCAACCATTTCGATTCTATTTTTTTTTTTTTACTGCTCCCTGGTTTAATAAAGGCATATATATATATATATTATATATATATTGTTATATATTATATATAATATAATATATATATATATATATATATATATATTATATATATATATATATATATATATATATATATATATATATATATATATATATATTGAAGCTGTGGTGCTTAGGACCGCTTCTTTAAGAGAACTTCTTTTGTAAGGATGTTAAACACAGGAGCAAGTTGGAGCATATAATTGAAATGTAGCCTGTAGCTTGAACCCCAGACGTCCTGGATAATAGAAAAATACAGCAATAAATAATACGATAAAACAAGATATAATAATATATAAATAATGATAGTGATAAATAAATAAAATAAAAGTAATTTGAATATAAACAAGTAGGGCCTACATCGGCCTACTTGCATTTGGAAAAGTATTTACAAAAGTAAAATTTGGAAAATTTGCCGTAGGTTCCCTACTAGGAAAGCCCTTGAGGAAGAATTAGGCCTTGGTTTATGTCTAACCCAAGGCTTGCTACCATGAATAAACTAAGAATAGATGGTAAAATATATAATAAAATTGCTACAATAGTCACTTCACACCTGGGGCCTCCTAATTATTTTAATTTATACATAATATATTAAATATTTTTGGGTCACTGCACTCATCGCATAAAACTGGATAAAAAGTTCTTAAACAAAATATAATAATAAAGCTTTGATCATAAAATAATTACAAAAATAAGACGAAAATCAGCGTGCTTAGAAAAGCCTCTTCTCACAGCGAAAACGGGTGATTTTAACAACGAATCACAAGTTACGTACATGATGCCACAGTCTATGATTTATAGTAACAAAAATAAAATAAATTGAACACGGAATTTTCAACAACGCACTATGACGTATTACATTATGTTGCTCACCACATATACCCCCCTGCAGTGCCAAAGGCACGATAACCTAATCGAGGTAGCGCGCTGGCCATCGTATATGCCTACCTCTGCTCGATAGTCTAGTAGGAGCTTGGGATGGAGTCTGGACAGGATTCCCTGTTTGCGAACGTGTGATCGGGCGAGTCGGAACGTCTGCATGAGTCGTAAGGGTAGCCCGAGATGGAGCTGGAGGTGAAGAATCTTGAGCCGGAGTGGAGGGAGGCAAGGGTGACGATGACCGTGCGGGTGGAGTCTGAGCGGTCGTATTTGGTGCTGGTGGCTGAGGAGGAGGAGGATTAGGAAGAGGATCAGGAAAAGGAAGAGCAGGAGAAGGAGGAGGAAGAGATGCAGGAAGAGAGATAGGAACGTTAAAAGAACGAGTTGAAGGGGGAGAAATGAAACAAAGGTAAAGCGTCCGGGTCGAGAACAGGGAGAGGATTCGCCTCGAAAAAGGCTTAAGGCGGTCGATTGAAACGACTTCTGTACGTGTGGGACGCTGTATCGTGAAGAATTTTTCCTTCCTAAGTATCACTGGAAAAGGTCCATCGTACTTAGGTTGGAGAGCGGCGCGGTGGGAGTCATGTCGAACGAAGACATGAGTGCAGGAGAAACGGCTGCCTTAAGGATATAGGGAATCACCTTTGAGTGGCGAGAAGGAGTCGGTCTCCACGACGAAGCACAGCGCTAAGCGGGTAAGATAAGCAAGCGGGTCGGCTGTAGAAGGAGGAGAAGACTGTGAAAAGAAGTCACCGGGAAGACGAAGAGGGAGACCATACACAATTCAGCAGCCGAAACAGTGCAGAATCTCTTTAACAGCGGAGCGAATGCCAAGCATTACCAAAGGGAGAGCGTCAGTCCAATTTTCGAGATTGGCTAGTTAAGAGAGCCTTTAGCGACGGTGGAAACGCTCTATATAAGGCCGTTCACCTTGTGGGAGAGAAGTCGTAGTGCGAATCTTCTCTGACCCAGAAGATTTCATCAAATCTTCATACGAAGGATCGAAAGGTCTACCTTTGGTCGTATGTGACAGCGCGCGAAATCCAATGAGCTAAGAAAGCTTTAGCTATGGTTCCCGCATTGGCAACAGATAGAGGACAACTCGGCGCTCAACGTGTGGAACCGATCTATTACGACGTAAGAATGTACTTCTTACCGCGGGAGGGAGGAAGGTCCAACGATTGTCGATGTGGACACGTTCAAGCGAGCACCCAGGGGGTATAAAGAAGGTGCCTAGAGGGAACTTGGTGTGACGGTGGACCTTAGAACGCTGGCAGGGAAGACAAGTGCGACACCAATTTTGCTACGTCGGCATTGACGTCCAGGCACACACAATGAGCTGTCACCAGGTTTTGCGTGAAGGCCTCAATGCCAGTGAGGACAAGCGACGTGAATGATTGAGGAAGCAGGGGCTTTACGGGAACGATGACAGGTTACGAAGAGACGAGGGAACCCTCTGAGAGACATACGCACAGACGTCTCTTCTCTATCCCAGGAGTTAGGAGCCACTCCAGCTTGAGAGAAGATATCTTGTGGAAGTGCAGTGAATTCCTCAGTGTAGTCTGGCACGTTGCCTAGCGTCACGTACTAGGTCATGGTTTGCGGTAAGGCTGAAAATTCGTGTCGATTTCAATGCGTGACAAAGAGCGTCCAGCAGTGAAATTGTCGACACCTGAAATATGTCTGAACATCAGTGGTGAACTGTGAGACATACTCAAGGTGACGAGCTTCCTCGAGGAGAGTGCCGTTCATTTCTGGAGACCATAGCGAAGGTAAGTGGTTTGTGATCAGTGAGTTATGTGGAACTCACGACCCTCCAGAAAGTAGCGGAAATGACGGACGGCGAGATTCATCGCAAGTAACTCCCTCCCGAAAGCACTGTAGCGTGTCTCAGGAGGTTGCAACTTGCGAGAGGAGACCACATCCGTTCAGGTGCTGCTGAAGAACACCTCCGATAGCAAAACTTTGGAGAGCATCTAACCTGAACTCTTGTCGGGAAGCTGAGTCTGGGGGTGGGACTAAGAGTGTGGCAGAGCGAGTGCTTCTTTGAAGCTCAAACAGCAGCACGTAGTTTCGTCAGACCAGTCCACTTTGTGTAGAACTGCCTCGGTGCTTTGGGCGGATGAGAGCGGTGAGGGGTCAAAGAATATCAGCGCCCGATTTGATTGGAGAAAACGATGGTAGAAGTTAAGCATGCCGAGGGTACTGAACGAGCTGCTTCTGAGAGACGGCCTAGAAAAGGTGCGAAATTAGCCTCCACATGCTCTGCCAGTGGACAGATACCATCAGCGGAGACAGTATGCCCTAGAAAGGTAAGAGAAGGGACACCAAAAACACACTTTGCCGGGTTGAGACGCATGCCACATTCGTCCAACCTGGCAAAAACGGCACGTAGATGCTGCTCATGCTCGGCAGGAGAAGAGGAAGCTATGAGGAGGTCATCCAGATAAGCCAAGGCGAAGGGGAGACCTCTAAGAACGTCATCGATGAAGCGTTGGAAAGTTTGGGCTGCGCCCCGCAAACCAAACGGCATTCTGGTATACTCAAAGAGGACAAAAGGGGTATGATGGCCCCGTCTTCCGTATGTCTCTATGCACTCGGGGATCTGGTGGTACGCCTTGACAAGATCCAATTTTGAAAGATGTCGTCATTTCCAAAGGTACTAAAAACCTAAACGAGTGCGATGGGTAGCGATCTGTACTCGTACAAGCGTTCAGGCCCTAAAATCTCCCACAGGCCTCCAATCAGAAGCACCTTTAGGCACCATGTGGAGGGGGGAGGACCATGAACTCTTGGAAGGGCGGACGATACAAGTTCGAGCATATGCTCGAACTCCGACTTGGCTGCCTTGAGCTTCTCAGGAGGCAGTCGCCGAGCACGAGCGAAGGTGGGAGAGCCCTTAGTCTCTATATGGTGGCGCACAGAATGTTGAACAGGAGAGGAAGAAGAACAGGGGTTCAACAGCGCCGGAAAATCCTTCTGCAGGATGGTGAAGAAGGGGGAGGTACCAGAAGAAGGAGCAACCGCAGAGATGCCTTTAAGAGCAGAAGAAACTACGGTACCTGCAGAAGACAGAGACGTACAACCGTCAACCAATCTCCTGTTTCTTAGATCGACCATAAGGTCGAAATGTGACAGGAAATCAGCTCCCAAAATGGGTTGGGTCACGTCAGCAACCACGAATACCCAGGGGAATTGACGGCGGAGAGAGAGGTCTAAGGTGCACAGGCGCTCACCATAGACGGGGATGGTACTACCATTTGCTGCATAAAGAGCCCGGTCAGGAAGAGGGACAGCGGACTTTTGGGTAGTATCTCTAGGCAGCAAAGAATACGAGGCTCCGGTGTCGATAAGGTAGAAGAGGTTTGTAGACCTGTCGAAAAGGCGCAGGACATCCTGAGACGAAGTTGGCGGAGAGGAAGAACAAACGGAGAAGTGGCCAGCTGGATTCACCGCCTTTATAGACCGCTGGCTAAGGGGTTTCCCGAAAAAGTGCGAGGGTTTGGTTGCACTTATTGGCCTTCAGGCCAAACCGGTGGTGGTAAAAACAATATCCGTTAGGATATTGCGTAGGGCCTGGGGTGGGAGAACGGTCAGAGAAACGACGACCTGAAGAGGAGCGGTTGCGGGAACGAGAGTCCCTTGGAGACCGTAGCATGGCGGAGATGGACATCAGCTCCACCTTGATGTCTGCCATGCCATGTTACAAAATCGAAAGACGAGCCTCTATACTCGAAAAACGGGATGAACAGGGGTCGTGAGAGGCGCTGGAGATGGACCAGGGGTACGAGGGATGGGGCGGTTACACCGGGTAAGAAGAAGAAGAAGAAGAAGCAGCGGAAGAGGGAAT
This sequence comes from Trachelipus rathkii, assembly GCA_015478945.1. NCBI lineage: Eukaryota > Metazoa > Arthropoda > Malacostraca > Isopoda > Trachelipodidae > Trachelipus > Trachelipus rathkii. The sequence continues at coordinate 3,545 of JABUQX010045249.1, read as the reverse complement.
CGAAGAAACCGCAGAGGTGGGGGAAGAAAAAGTATAAGGAGAAGAAAGCGAAGAAGACAGGGGAGGCAAAGAGGTAGAAGGTAGGGGAAATGCCTGAGCTGCAGGAGAAGGGGAGACAGTCACAGGGGCAGAAATAGCAGGGGCATTGGAGTTGAAACGGCGCAGGAGACCATCTGCCCTCTCTGCTACCTCCTGAAGAGAAGCTTCGGGTCCATAGACGCTAGAAAATATTGAATGTCATGTGGCAGTTTCTGCACAAAAAGTGTGGGAATGAAACCCGATTTCTGGAGGTGGGAGGACCACTTAATAAGGACAGCATCTGCACCAGGACACCATAAGGCTTCCGATCTCCTAGCGAGGTGCCACGTAGCAACTCCTCATACTTCGCTTCCTGAGTAGGTGCCATGCGAGAGATCAAAAGATCTCGAAGAGCAGTGTAGGGAGTGTCAGAGGAAGACAAGGTGGGAATTGAATCCCTGATACGGAGAGAGGCGTCTTCGGGGAGAAAAGACAAGACGATACCAATCTTGTCGTGTTCATCGCCGACGGTTACGCAAAATAACCGTCGAAACAATAGAAACCCACAGGCTAGGATGGTGCGGAATTAGAAGGGGGGCGAACATTTGCGTGGGAGTAGGGGAGGAGTGAAATCCGTCTCAACCATACGAGTGCAGGAGAATGAAGCAAGAGAAAAGAAATTATGAAGAGAGGAGAAGGTAAGAATGAGGAGAGGGAAGAAGGCAAAACCACAGCACAATACGATAATTGCTGGGATTTTTGAGTCCTTGTACAGGAATAGAAGACAATGTGTCTATTTTTGGGCTCCACGCAGTGGCTATACTGTAGCACACAGCTGTTAAACCGTACCAGGCAGCGGCTATACCGTACCACACAGCGGCTATACCGTACCACACAGCGGCTATACCGTACCACGCTATATATATTATATATATATATATATATATATATATATTTATATATATATATATATATATATATATATTATATATTATATATATTATATATATATATATATATAAATATATATATATATATATATATAATATATATATATATATATATATATATATTGTTACTGACCTAAATCAGACCACCTTCCTATTCTTATATTCTCTAAACTCCCCCATCAATCCCCACAAAAAAAGACTACTACATACACTAATTATAAAAGAGCAAACTGGCCTGCATTTACTAACCATATAGAAACCCATATTAACCCAATACCAATCCACGACACAACTTCCCTACAAACCTCCATCATTCACTTAAACAATACAATCATTAAATCAGAAACCTCTATATACCCAAAGGCCACAGAAAATCATACAACCCCAAACTCAACCCTGAGATCAGCCAACTCATTAAACAAAGAACTCCCTCCGAAAACTCAACTTCCTAACACCCCGCCACATTCTAACAAATAACAAACCTAAATTACCCAAATCTCCAACCTTCATACCACCAACACTACCCAATAGTTTTCAGAATACCTTACAACGTAACATCTCCCGCTTAAGACAATAAGAAAACCTGGCAAGTCATCAAAAAAATTAAACAACTCTCAAAACAAACCCCCACAATCCGACGAATCCCCATCTTTACCCAACAACTCCTCCCTTCCCCAAAACAACAATCAGACAGTCTTGCCAAACATTACGCTAAACATCTCTCGAAAACCAACCCACCCGATAACAGGAAAATTAAAAAAAAAAACAACTCAGGAAAAACTCCAATGTAGACCACACCTCCTACCCCCATTACACAACCAACATGACAATTAGAGCCATTTAAAACCCTAAAAATTCAACAGCGAGAGGTCCAGACGTCAATATCCAACCTTACACTTAAAACAACCGGAGAAAAGCAATTCTCCTAATCACAGAAATCTTTAACAAATCATGGCAGCTTAACTACATACCCCCAATCTGGAAACAACATTCATAATCCCTAAACTCAAACCAAAAAAAGACCCTAACTCCCCTTCCTCCTACCGCCCAATTTCTCTGCTTTGCTCCATTAGTAAACTGCTATGGAGAAATTTAATACTAAAACCAAATTTTCCCACCATTACTCTCCAGATTTCCAACACTGGATTCAAAAAGCAACCACTCGTACACTACAGCCCTCACCCCCTCCACCACAACACATCATTAATGGCTTCATCCAATCCCCATCACACAGATCTATACTCACAGCAATACGACATAAATCAAAGCATTCGGATTACCGTCCCCACACACATCCTAATTCAAAAAAATCCTCCTCTCCCCCCTAGAAAATAATTGACAAAAATGGGCTCTCCCAATTTCCTCTCCAAACGTTTCGCTAAGGTCATGTATAAAAAACAACCTCTCCCATTCTATCAAATTAAAAATGGCGTCCCACAGGGCGACATTCTCTCTCCATTTTTGTTTCAACTTTTCACAGCAGATCTACCTACCCCAACCCCAATTCACCAAACTTATTACTTACGCAGACGACTCAGTCTTTTTCCTAACACCCTAGACTAAAATAGCCACAACAACATACACTTAAGAATATATACACTATTAGAAAATTGGTTTCAGCTCCAACCGAATGACAGCATCCCCCCTTAAATCCTCCATCACCCTTTTAACCACTGACCGTCACCAATCCTCCCTCCATCCTATAATTACCCTGAACAACAACCTCCTTCCTTTAAACAAAACCCAAAAAATACTAGGACTTACCTTTGACACTCACAATGACGTTCTCCCCACATCGACCAAAATCACTTCCCTCAACCCAACGAAAACGTAAAACCCCCTCCGAACCCTCTCTCAACACAACTTCAGCGAAGAAACAACACTCACACTTACCTTAAACCCCTCCTCAGAACAACTAACTATTGCCTCACCAGCATGGTTTCCAGCACTCAAAATCGAACACTAATAAATTACAAATTTTCAAAATAAAGCCCTCAGAATTATCACAGGTTGCACAAAAACCACCCCAATCCAACATTTACACGATGAAACTTCCATCCTCCCCATCTCCACACACCTGGAGAAGGTGGGGACTCAATTCTATCAGAAAACACGCAATCCTTTCCACCCTTGTCACCAAATTCTCTCCAACCCCCCTCGACAAAGACTAAAAACCCCCCCTTCTTCACCAGCTCAATTCTATTACAACACATACAACATAATTCCTCCTCCCCCTCCCCAAAGCTCTCCCCTAGAGAAGAAACGCTGTCCAGAAGAGGCCAAATCGACCTCGCCCGGAGCAGATCAGGTCACCACCCAGGGCTCGTGCAATATAAATATAGATTCAAACTAGACAATGTCACCTCCCCCACTTGCACCAGATGTCACAATTCCCAAGACACAATAGAGCACCTCCTTCTGGGGTGCCCTGCTCTCGACGCCCCTACGCCGATTTCTCTATAACTTCTCTACTCGACCTGTGGAATCGCCCAGAGGCGGCAGCCGGCTTCCTGGAAGCAGTGTGGCCCTCCAATTGAGGTGGGCCAGGGGCATAAGTAAGTATATATATATTAATCT
>JABUQX010045248.1:17500-25550 GCA_015478945.1 Trachelipus rathkii | reverse complement strand
TAAGATTTGATAAGATTTTAATATGTCTGGAGAGCACGTCAACTCATAAGACTCGTTTTACGTAGTTTTACAATGTATTAATGTTAAGAAATCACTAAAAAATAATGAAAAATGGATTTTGAACGCTATTAAAAACTGCTGCTACGCAAATGATGTGCATTCAAAAACTAAGAGGTCAATTATTCAGCAAAGAACACTATTAAATTGAGTGAAAGAGACCGTTAGTTTTTAAAGTAACGGAAGCTGCGAGAGAAAGAAGAAAGATATAATATTAATATAAATTATAGATTCTACTCTTTGCTTAATTGGGACTAGTATGTCTTCATGTTAAAATCTTATCGATAGTAATGCATATCATCGATTATGAAATTTTGAGAGGCAAATGCAACAACTTCTTCTCGAATATTATCTTATGTAGTTACAGAAAGCAATATCAGTTTCGTTCCTATATCTATTCATTTGGAAACTTTAAAAATTATATTAAATACATTTATAATATGAAGTCACAAAAAAGATTGAATATTATTACTAGAGGTACCGCTTGAAGACGCTCTTGAAGACACGCCTAAAGATTATCACATATTAGAAACACAAAAATCAATCATTATGTCATGGTTTGCGTTTTTGGTTTTTTGTAACTTTGATGCGAGTTTAAAACATTTAACATGAAACAAACGTTTTTTTCAAATGCCTTTTAAAGAAATATTTTATACCAAATTGCTTATGGGAATTACCTTGCCCACATATAAATTTACTTTCAGAATATTCCTCTGGGTGAAAAACTTGTAAATACAAAATTAAACTAGCAACACTAGGTACTTTTTCCCTACAATAAAAGCAAAAATAACTAAATTTAGCAAATTCCATTTTATGACTAAAAACTTTAATTTTATCAAAAGTCTAATCAGAAATTTCATCGGTATTATATGAAGTAATATCAGAAATTAATTAACAAACATCAGAAACTGTCTTATCCCACTCAATTTTAATTTCAAAAAAGTATATTTGTATGCATAACCAGACTTGAAGATTCAATCGGGTACTGGAGGTAAAGTACATGAAAAGCTTTAAAGCAGTTTCAACAGCCTTTAAGAGTGAATCAAATCCATATAAAACAGAATTCATTACGCCCTAGCATTGAAGCTGCATCAGAAAGATCTTCCCCTGAATAATGCTCACTAAAAAAAAATTTTAATTTAATGAGTTGCATTGTAAAGACATTTCCCCAAGTTTTTCTTATCTTCTAGATATGATGATAGGAATATCTCTAGCATTCTGAAAAAGAAAATATATTAATCAGAAAACATACCAGGACAATTAAGATTACAATTCAAGGAATATTAAGTAATAAAAGTTATTAGAGGAAAAATTTTAGCTTAGTAAAAGTATAACACAAGACAACTAAATAAAAATTACCCTGAGCATGAAATCAATAAAGGCCTCTTGCTGTCACCTTTTGAAGGAATTTTAACAATCATTCTATTTGGAGTGAAGTCAACTTTTTTAACTTTTAGCAGCAAGGTAAGAAATACAGTAGAACAGCACTTTCTCCTTAGAGACAAATTTGAATGAAAAAAAAATACACTTCGCTTTTAAGGTTTGGTATAAAAAACTTTGCTATTTAAAACAAAAATTTCAATTCTCGAAATTAGACATGAGGAAGCAAAGAAAAAAAAATGGTCAAAAAGATCATATAAGGAAAAATTACAAACATCATCAAATCCAACTATGTGTATGGATGGTAAATGTTAAAAATGTATGTTAGTGTTGGAATGTTTAAAATCAATGAGGGGTATAAGGAATGGATTATCGTATCATTATTTGTTCTACTGTAAAAATTAAGTTAGGGGGGCATTGGATGAGAGAAGGTGAAGCGAAAGGAAATATGGTTAAAAATTAAGATGAGAAGTAAAGTGAACAAGACAATAAGGAGATAGTATCGGGTAAGAGCGCTGGTCGTAGTAAATCGGTTAATGTGGAACAAGTTGATACGAAAAAATCTGGGGGGCAAATAAGAACAATTGTTAGTAGTGCAAAGGAAAGTTTGTGGATGTGCTAAAGTAGGAAGAGAATGTTAACAGCGAATGGTGGAAATGAAGAGGTGATGCGCGGTCAAAGATAAAAAAGAAGCGTGGTTGACATATAAAAGCATATGAAATATCAAAGAAAATGGTGGAAATTATATAAGGAGGAAAAAAGAAAATACTCAAAATTCATTGACGTAGGAGAAAACAAGTGGTAAATGAACAGTTTGGAAGGAGGGATGAATGGAGACATACAAGGGAATAAGGAAGCTCTTCTGCGAAGGAAGGGCGAAAAGGTTAAGAAAGAGTAAGAGGACTCTTCGTAGAAAGATGAATAGGGATTGTGCTTTTGGTAACTGAATGAAAGATGTGAGGGGATGTTGGGAAAACAAACACTATCGAAAATTTGACAATATTACAGTAATGAAGAGGTGAGTGGATGTTGTGGGTTTGATGGTGCAAGAAGAAATAGGTATGTTGGGGATGAGGTATGCCTGAAGGAGAGGAATGGTGAGATTGAGAAGATTGAAGATTGTTGAATCTGGCATAGAGAGACCAGCTTCCCACCTTTATCCAGAAGTTTATGGTCCTATAGTGATCGATTGGATTTTGAAAGTTGTGTAATAAAAGGTTTATGGAGGGTATGGTTCCAAAGGAATGGAGGAAAGCAGTAATAGTACCCTTGAATAAGGGTGAAGGAGAAAGGGGAACTGTAGAAATTATTTATTGTATCAGGGAAAAGCTTTATTGAGTGTTGTATAGGGAATACATGTAATGCCGAGTATTGAGTGCAAGAGTCGTCGAGTCGACTGAAGGACTAATTTGAGAACAAGTGGTGCGTTTAGGAGTGGTAGAGGATGTGTGGAACAAAGCGAAATCAAAATCTTAATGAACAAATAGATTGAGAAAATGTAGGGGAGAAGAAGAAATTTGTAAATTTAGCTTATGATTGCAACAGGCGTATGATAGAGTTAATTTAATAGGGTCTATGGCAGGATTTAGTGATATATGGTGTTGGTGGTAGGCTTCCTAATGGAGAATCAAAAGTATGTTATGACGATAGTGCGTGTTGAAGAATAAATGGTGTCAATGGTGATTGGTTTTAGAAGATTATAGCGGCGAGTGAGACAGGTTGTTTATGTCTCCCCTCTTCCTTATGGTTATTTCCAAACTTGGTATAACGTGATGGCGAGGGTTAATACTTATGTCGACCTTTTTTTGCAGGGTTTGGATCACATGGGGTTTAGATCAGATCCAGAGGCATGAGAGCATCCATATGGATGTGAAACCAGAAAATATTTTTATTGGGTTGGATGGGCGATGTAAACTTGGTGATTTCGGTCTAGTCATTGATTTTTCTAATGTAAGCTCTGATCTGTATTGCTATTTTTTTTTATTTTTTTAATTATTTTTTTTGTGTGTGATTTGTTGTGTTTTTGCAAATATGATGTTTAGGTATGGTTTCTATAACTTTGGCACTAGGTTATTAATATAGGAATAATTGAAGATATTAGAATCTTGAAACATCTCCGTAACTGCCCAAACATGGCAGGAGCCTATTTTTTTTTTAAACTAACTAGCTTAACAAACTGGAATCATAAGCGATTGCTCGAGAATCGTATTTAGTCCTGAATTTTTTTTATGGGATATATATATATATATATATATATATATATACCTTATATTTTCTCTATATATATACATATATATATATATATATATATATATATAATAACTTGAAACTGCTATAATATATATATATATATATATATATATATATATTATATATATATATATATATATATATATATATATATATATATATATATATATATATATATATATATATGTATGATATATATATATATATATATATAACTAATAATATATATATATATATATATCACTATATATATAATAATAATATTCTTCATCTTCCTTTTAATTCCCAGGACTGGGAGTAAGGTGCGTGACAAGCATCGGAAAAGAAAAGCAGTAGAAGAATATGACAAAAGTCGAAGAAAGCCCAGCCTTACCGCCCTCTGTGCCATTGGTGGTAAGGGCTCGTCGCAGTCAGAAGAAAATCACCCCTAGGCTTCATGGGACCGCGACGGATCCTGCATGATAAATCGTCCAGTATAGGAGTTCATCCCTATTCAGGTGAGCCACAGCCATACTGCACGGCTTACCCATAATTCTCTCCTATCATGCTGCTTATTCTCGCCTCACCCTTGGCTGCATTTCTCTCCCTGCAAAGCATTCCTTTACTGACTCAATCACTTTGCTTCGGTCTCCCAGCAGTTAGGTTTCCTAACACACTCCTTACACCATACATCCTCCCGCTTAACCAACCAAACCTCAATTACATCCTTTCCCTTAGACAAACCATCTCTTATACTGCTGTTTCATTTTCTCATTTTACCCCCTTTCTTTTACACTATCTCTAATACGTTCATTCTCATTTTTATCATTTCTTCTCACACCTAGCACACCCCTAAGATTGTCCATCTGAACACATTGAACTTTAGATCTACTTACTTATTCCAGACCATAGTCCTCACTACTATACAATCTTCCCACTGGTAACAACACTTTTCCCTCATACAGAATTCTAGTACTCCATAACTGATCTTTGCAGTTTCACCAACGTTTGTTTCTTAATGCATTCTTACTTGTGCAACTTCCTACTACACTCACCATCATCCGTTCCTTCTCATCCAACATATACCCTAAATATTTAAACTTAGGACACTTGTTCCAGCTGCTCACCATCTAACATAACGCACTGAGGCTGTCTCATAAACCATAACCTTACTGCCATCGTTTTGCCAGCCCTCGCTTGCACTGTGCCAAATCTCTCTACCAGTCTTCTCAAACTCTCTTCAGATTCAGATTCACACACACAGCCGTCATCTTTTATATATATATATATATATATATATATATATATATATATATATATATATATATATATATATATATATATATATACTATATATATATATATATATATATATATATATATATATATATATATATATATATATATATATATATATTTTTAGGGCGGAGGGTAAAAAAAAATTTCGTTTTGCCCTAGTTGGGCACTAGTAGGTAGGTCATGTGTGCAAAGTTTCAAGAAAAACGAAAAATATCTTCCGTCTCCATTTCCTCCCTGATTTTTATCAGATGTTTACTATATAGTTAATAATTTGTATTTCCATTATTTTGTATGCAGTTCTTCGCTTTTTTAGCTGAATTAAAAATCAGAAAAAAAAAACCAAAACTCACCGCCGAAAGGTACCAGCATCGCGAGAAGTTCCACCTGTGCCGACCCATCCGCCTACATTATATGGGCACTAACTCCTTGCCCTTGCAGTTATTCCGGTTTTACTCGGTACTCGCGTTTGGTTTCAAATGAAGGCATAGCTTTTCTCGACTCTGTTCTGCTTCTAACTAAACCGTCACGCTTATTTTCTCCACACACACACAGCCATAGAAACTTCTGTTACTAGTTTCACGAAACGTTCAACACTTTGGGTGTGGCAGGGAAATTTTAGGCTTCCCAAGTGTTGAGCTACAGACTCTCCATCTCCACTGAAAATAAAATTTCTCAAATCATCTTCTGTTAAGTGAGATGTTATTGGAGGTTCCGTCAATTTACATTTCTTCCAATCAATAAGATCTATATATGAAACTGCCTCGAAGTTTGAGCGGGAATGTTGCGTGTCCTGTTACGCTTCATTTTTTCCATTCTTGCTTGCAAAATCCTACGTAGTCCAAGTTTTCGAATGAATGACCTGTCTGTTATCTGTGATCATTGACAGGATTATTGCTTCCGGGTGGCCGAAATAGCCGTTTCTCTGGATAATGGGATCGACCACAGTCTTTAATTCTTTTTTAAGATAACGCGAGATGTTTATTGCCTTCCACAAAGTTCGTGGACCATCCGTGCAAAATTGATTTAATTTAATTGTAAACCACATTGGTGCGTACACTCTTATGACGAACTCTGCCAGAGTTTGAAGTTGGTGTGAAGGATTTGAAGAGCTAATGTATAAACGCATAATGCGATTTGCGGTTGTTAGCCAACGTGCATGAGACATTTTCCCAGGTTGCCTTTGTGACAAACCTGATGAGCAGTTTCCATTTGTGACAGCTTGACAAATATCCCAAAGGTATCGCTGGTCTGTGCTAAGTTCGTTTCTGTCGATTTTCGGAAATTCGCTAGAAATGGCAACAAATCTAACAACTGGGAGGTTCTCAGAATTTGCCAATAATCTCCCAATTTGGCCAGAAAATACATTAGGCCCACTAGTTCCACCATCCAAATGCTGCACCCAAAATGTCGGAGTGGCATCTCATTTGCGTGTAACTGGCAGATAAACCAGTGTAAGGGTTTGCCAATGGCTTTCTCAAGACAGGCAATTATGCCATTTTTACAGCCAGTATGAATGAATGTTCCATCGCACCCTATTGCTACTAGTTGATGATTGTCAATATTCTTATTCTTCATGAATTGTAACATCATTTGAGAGATGCTCAAAGCCGATGAAGAGGTTGGTGCTGTGTCCAAGGTACTTGCTTCCTGGTTCCTTAATCATTGTAACGTGTTCTTCCAGGACCGTTTTCTGGTACATCTTTCCCCCTACACTCTCTTGCATTAGAGTTTGGTCCTTCCTTTCGTCAAAATAAAGTCCCTTCAGTGGTTCCAGCTGCCTTTCGTTTCTTTGCTGATACTCTGTACGAATTTATTAAATGAATGAGTCACAGAAGATTTTACTCTTCATCAGCGGGATTCGAACACTGGAACTCCGCGTTAATGAGTTAACAGTAACCGGGCGCTTTATCCAAAAAGAACGCTTCAAGCGTAGTTTTTAAAGCATCCGGTTTTCTCATCCCATAATTGCTGAGTACTCAAAGGCCTGGCCCCCATTTATGCCCATTTTAAATGAATGAGTCACAGAAGATTTTACTCATCAGCGGGATTCGAACACTGGAACTCCGCGTTGCTGAGTTAACAGTAACCGGGCGCTTTATTCACTATATTTTGTCCTATCAACCACATTTGATGTTTCTGATTCGTTAATCATCCCCAAATCTTCCAAAACAGCGCTTGTAATGAAGGTTCCAGCCCGATCTGAAACTCCGGTCCTGTCGCAAGCTGTATAGCTAATGCTGGGTATCGTCTTGATCGTGACGTCTTTTTCCCTTCAGATTGTGTCAATGTGGACGTGAAAGGCTTCCAGCATTCTGTTTCACTATCGGAATGATGTGGATGTGGATTCACGTCAGAATCTGGTTCAGGAAATGTGAGCCTAGATGGGGTAGCAGATGGAGAAACGTTTATTTTACGTCTCAATGCTTCTGTCTCTTTCTGCTTCCTTTCTGCTCGTTTCCTCAGCTTTTCAGTTGTTTTTAAATCAACTGTGCCTATGGACATTTGCCTAAGTGTTCGTTGGTCTATAAGAAAAGATCTTTCCATTTCAGGGATCTTTTTATGCTTTGGGCAATAACATTTTTCAAAAGAAACACACTTACATAAAGAAATGTCGAACAATTTCTGCGAGTCTATCTGGAAGGTTTTAAGCTTCGTTTCTAAAGTTGCTGTTGACAATGTTTTCATGCCAAAATATTTCTTTATCTTCTTGTATTTTTCGTTGTATGTGCGGATCATCTGTACTACACGTTGGCGCGAAATAAAAGGAAGAGAGGCTGTATGCCAAATTTCTTCGTTTCTAAAGTTGTTGTTGACAATGTTTTCATGCCAAAATATTTCTTTATCTTGTATTTTTCGTTGTATGTGCGGATCATCTGTACTACACGTTGGCGCGAAATAAAAGGAAGAGAGGCTGTATACCAAATTTCTTCGATTCTTTCTGCCACTATATCCGCGACATCTGATACACTTGGATTGACGTTATTTAACTTCACTTTACAATCATTCCGAACCAACAAATAATATTTCATTGTCTTCATATGTTGGCAAAATATAGCAACTTAACTCCATTGGAGCACCAAACACT
>JABUQX010045248.1:0-15000 GCA_015478945.1 Trachelipus rathkii | reverse complement strand
GCAGCTTTACTGATAAAACTTTTATATTACAATATTACAATTTATTACTGTTGTAGAATTGAAAAAAGATTTTATGAACTTTTTGCTAGAGATAACAATTCAATTAACAACATTTTATATATACATTTATAGTAAACTAATGCACTTTTACAATTAAATTTTTTACACATATTACAATTTTTTTACATTTTTATAATTTTACACAATTTTATGTAAACGCAACAGCTCTTTATTTACGTTTTGTAAATGCCCTGCGGTGATTCCCTAATGAGTCCCCAACAGTGACCAGCATAGTCGATTCCTATCTACCTTGAATCTCTTCTCCACTTCGCTATGTCTGGAATGAAACCTCTCCACCCCGTGTTTACGCTGACGCGCTAAATGCAGGAAAGAATATCGAAGTGATTAAGTGAGAAAGGTGGATTTTAAAGGACTATGTTACAGCTATGAGCTTGTATGCTGACAGTAAAGTGTCAACCATGGTCTTGTAATGTGGGCTTCTGTAAGACCCGAGAAAGTTTTTGACTACATCTTGGAATGCAGACCAGGCAGCTAATTCTGTTCTGTTGAGACATTCAGCAAATTTTTCATCTTTCAGCAGATCTCGAATTTGAAGACCAGGAACAATCCCTTCCTTAATTTTAGAATCACTAATTCGAGGGAATTTCTGCACAATGTATTTAAATCCTTTGCCTTCTTTGTCCATACTTTTAATAAATTTGATAAGTCCAAGCATTTATGAAGAGATGTAAAGCACATCCTTAGGAACAACTAGCTGTTTGCTTTAATATTTTTTTCCCCGGGATGAAAGTTCACGAGAGTGGCCAATATCCTTCTGTATGTAAGGTTCATCCTATTCCGGCGTCCACATTCACACAGAAAGCATGCATACTTGGTATAAACCCAGTTCGCAAGCTACATAAGAGTCCATAACTTAAAATCACCACAAAATTTTCCAAGTAGTATTTTCCATTATCTGAATGTATCCAAAAGAAAATCCATCTTTCATATGAAATCACTTCATGGTACTGACATGTGCGATGGAATAAATGGCATTTTACCAATGTTTAGTAGTACAGCCTTTAAACTTAAGACTGATGCATCAACAAACAGTCTCCACTCTTCTGACGTGTTCGTGGCCAAGGGCTTGCTTCAATCCATCAATATTGCTGCAGTAACTAAGTGATTCAGTCATTTCAAAATATTGCAGGAAGTTCTTATGACGATCACGAAAATAGGTAACATGAGTACCTGAAGCCAAAAAATTCCACCCCTTGTAAAACGAAGAAGCAAGCCATTCAGATTTTTCTTAGAAAGACCCAAGTCTTCTAACAAAATCATTCAACTCCGGTAGACTGATCATGTGATTCATCCTTGAAAATGTTGTCTGGTCGTAGTCGACATCAGTTTAAAGTCACTTGCATTTCTCAATCTGTCCGACGGTTTCTGCTGTTTTGAAAGCAAATTCATGATTGGTAACTGCCTTCTTGCCAGAAGTTAAATGAATTTGGGTACGACTATTTTTTTTCTTTTGCTTCCTTCTGCCGATACATTTTTCATACAAAAGCTAGAATACTTACAAATGAGTCTACCTTGAATTCTGCAACCATAGAAACTGCAAAAGGCATGCATCTGTTCTCTCATTAACAACACCTATACAGACACACACGTATACACCAAATGCTGGGAGCCCAGTTTTTATCCTTGGTCCCCTATTTTGCAACCAAAATAATGTTCATAAGCATATTTTATTATAGGAGTCATATGTCTCATTTTCTGTGTTTCAAAGTGTATAAACTCACCACAGATAACAAAACGAAGCAGGGAATTTACACACTTCTACTTGATTGCCCATTACCTAAACAGCACAAACTAAAAGACACGAATTGATGATAAACCATTTAACGAAAACAAACAATGGTATGAATAACACTCTTTCACGTAGATCGCTTCAAACCGTACTGAGGTGGCTGCTCAACGATTTAATCGCGAGATCCACTAACACTGAACGGCCAACTTCGGCGCCTACATTCCTGTTTTGAAAGACCTACCGTCTGATAACAACGTTCCACATGCGTTAATATAAAAATTACGTTATCAATTTTATATCTTTTATTAAACACAAATATGTTTACCATTATTATGCTTAAAAAACATATTCTCATCAATTATAAAATTTACAAATATCTCAAACTCTTGAGGGTCCTAGCCAAAAAACTTGGATTGCATTTTCGGAATCACGCGACGTAAATTACATAAAAATTATTTATTTGTGGACAAATACAAAATCTTGTAAATGTTTCTAATAATAATAATAATAATAATAATAATAATAATAATAATAATAATAATAATAATAATAATAATAATAATAATAATAATAATAATAATAATAATTATAATAATTAATGAATAATAATAATAATAATAATAATAATAATAATAATAATAATAATAATAATGAATAATTCGATACAAAGTCCTTTATTTAAGAAATAAACCACAGTGACACGAGAATGAATAATTTTAAAAATAGGAAAAAATTATTATTTACATCTGTACAAAAGAATTATAAATAAAATTGGTAGCAAGCAATTTTATTTATAATTCTTTAAAAGTGGCAACTAGATGCAACACAATTTTGTGTCCTTTGAAACCTCAATCATAGGACACAATAATACTCTGTTGCAAATAGTGAGTCCCTCAGCACTCCCACAACCAAATTAAATTTAAAACTTTTTGTTGTTTGCATATTAGTAGTCCCACTTCAAGAATTATAAATAAATTACTCATTTTTGTAAGAATTATTAGACACATATTGTATATTCTTAGTGTAAATTTTCATTTTGTGCAATTTTGCCATTTTCGATTTACATGTTTCTGTATCTTGTTTCTTAAATAAAGAATTTTGAATTAATTTTATTATTATTATTTATTATTATTATTTATTTATTTATTTATTTATTTATTTATTATTATTATTATTATTATTATTATTATTATTATTATTATTATTATTATTATTATTATTATTATTATTATTATTATTATTATTATTATTATTATTATTATTGAATATTATTATTATTATTTTATTATTATATTGATATTATTTATATATTATTATTATTATTATTATTATTATTATTATTATTATATTATTATTATTATATTATTGCCTTTGAAGGTCTGTCAATGGAATTACAAAGCACTGTCAGATGGCTGATGGAGCCTGACTATAGAAAACGTCCAACATCAACAGAAGTTTTAAATTATAAAGCAGTAAAGAGATTAAATCTGAGAAATAATGTAATTTATTTTATCAGAAATAAGTAAGTAATATATATATATTATATAATATATATATATTATAATATATATCTATATAGTTTATTAGATAACAAGAGAAAAAAATTATTATATAAAATATAAATATATTATATATAATATATTATAATATTATATATATTTTATATAGATATATAAATATATATATATATATAATATATATATATATATATATATATCTGAAATTACCTCCCATTTTTAATGGTTCGCCTTTCTCTTTTGTGTTCATTTTCTTCACACACTCATCCACCAAGGCAACATTCTTACATGACCACCATTATTATCCACATTCATATACACATACTTAACTCCTTCACCACTCTTTAGCAACATCTACAGGAATCCCTCACGTGAACTTATATCCCTGTGTGCGGGGAGAAAGAATTGCCCACAGCATCGTATGTCCTACGTGTCGTAGAAGGCGACTAAGGACGTGAGTTGGGTCGCCTGCTCACTTACCAACCTATCTCTTGCTAGGAATGCTGATGCAAGCCTCGGAGATGGTCGTGATCGCCGTGAAACGACCTAATTTTCGGCGAAATTGTATTGAATCGTATGTACATGAATTCAGAGAATAAAGTTGAGGAGAGAGGAGAGATGATGAGAATGTATTAGAAAAGGGCAAATTTATTTCTCGTTCGCACTGAAACTCAGATAGATGAAAGGAAAACGTGAAAATGAGTTGGTGTGGTGTGGTGTTAAATGTGTGTGTGCTGGTGGAAAGGAAATAGAGATGGAAGAGAAGAGTGAAGTGCAATTATGCATGAGTGACCTTTGGACAAGAATCTATAATAGAGCTTTCTGGTGTGCAGTACTAGGAATTCTAATGATTAAATAAAGTTGAAAAGAGTAAGAGTACTGTGTGGTTAAATGTATGGATCCATCGAGGGAAATGTAGATAAGCACCGATTATTCTGGAATCTGACATGATTTTGGATGTGTGATGATAGGAGCTTCAGATTGATTGTGTTTGGGGGACCTAAATGGTGATATAGCGTGAGTCAGAGAAAAGAGATGACAGAACATGTGTTTTGGGTGGGAGAAATAGAAATGTAGGAAGGTGATCGACTGTCTGAGGAAAGATGATGTGTTAAGTAATACTTCCTTTAACATAAGAGTATCCAATAGTATATTACTAGGTGTAGGTAGAGATAGTTCCGAAGTGAAAAGTAATGATTGATTTTGGGTGGTGAAGAGTGAATATGTGTGAGATCTTAAATCAGTGGAGATATTAGAATTGGAATTATCGGATCATTATGTGGTTCTAATGTAAAATAAGGTTATGGCCTTGGAATGAGAGAAAGTGATAACGGAGAAGTGGGTAGAATTAAGAATGAAAAGTTAAGTGAACAAGGTAATAAGGATAAATATCTAAAAGCACTCGCAAGTAAATCAGATTGAATGTGAACAAGTGAAACTGAACATAATCTGGAGCAACATGTTAGCAGTGCAGAGGAAGTATGTGGATGTGCTAAAAGTAGGAAGTTAAGAATGATAACAAGGATGGTGGAATGAAGAAGTGATGAAAGCGGTTAAAAGTAAAAAGAAGCGTGGTTGAATATACTAAAGGCCAATGATGAAATTTCAAAAGAAATATTTGAGTTATAAGAGATGAAAAAAGAATAACTAAAAAGTCATACTGGAGAAAATGAAGTATGTAAATGAACCAGTATTGAAAGGAGGAGAATGGGGACTTTAGGAAGGAATAGGAAGCTCTTTGTAAGGAAAGCAGCGAGAAGTGTACAAAGAATGAGGATTAACGGAAACCTTCTTAGAATAATGAAATATGGATGGCGCATTGTAACTATTGAAAGATGTGAGCGGAGTAGTGGAACAGTACACACTTCGAGAATCTGATATAATATTAACAGTAAATGAATAAGTATAGTGAAGTATTAGGTTTATGTGCAAAAGAATTATATTATTTTGAATGAGTTATTAGCAAGAGGCAGTAAATGGTTAGAAGTGAGAAAAGTTGAAGAATGTAAATCTGCTAGTATAGATGAAATTACTTGTGAAATTAATCAAAACGAGCGATGATTGAGTATTGATTGATTGGAAGTGGTTAATAAAGCGTTTAGAAGGTATAGTCCGAACGGTTGGAGAAGAGCAGTAATATTACCCTATTAAGAGGTAAGAAAGATAAGGGAACTTAGGAATTTAAGAATTAGTTATTGAGTGTTGTAGGAGTATATGCTACGGTATATTAGTCGGAGAATTGCGTCCGAGTGGCTGAAGGACTGAATTGAGTGAAGAACAAGATGCGTTAGGAGTGCAGAGAGGTGGATCAAATCTTGTATATATGAAACAAATGACTGAGAAAATGAGGAGAAGAAGAATAAATTGAATTTAGGTTTATGGATTTGCCAACAGGCGTATTATGTTAGGATTAATAAGGAAGCTCTATGCAGGTATAGTAATATATCGTGTGTGATGGTTACTTCTAAATGGCAGCAAAATTTTTAAGATATGAAGCAATAAAGTAAATTGTGTAAGTAATAAAGGTTGTCAAAAATTATTGGACAAATTAATACGAATGAGCAGGGATGTTTATCCCCTTGTTATTCAATACTAAATGGATAAGGTTAGAAAAAATTAGATGGCAGAAAATGTGTTAGAATGATGAGAAGGAGGTGATGGAGTTGCCCCCACCTATATATGCGATATTTGGTTTTCGTGTGGGAATCTAAAGAGTTTGATGGAGATTGAAGAATATTGCAGTGAGGAAAAGTTAAGGTTGAAAGAAACGTAGAAGAGTAAGTTATGTTTGAAGACCAGTCTTTGGTGTAAGTAATGTAGAATGGCTGAGCCACTGAACAAATGTCTAATATTAAATATTTAGGATATATGTTGGAAAGAACTGATAGAGAGAGTTATAGGAAAGTTGTGAATCAGAATGTGCTGGCATTAAATCATTTGTGGAGTAAAAGGGACAATCTTAGAGTGCCATAGAGTCTTACATGAGGGTATGTGTTACCTTGTAATATAGTAGGCAGACAATGAATCGTAGAAAAAAGAGTATACGAATCTAAAAAGTTGAAATGGTTCAGATGAAACACCTTAGGCTTGTTTTAAGTGTTAAAAGAATTGAATTAAAAATGAAGATAATGAACTGCATTTGAAAATTAAAGGCCTTGAGAATTGTAAATTGAGAGAAAACAACGAATACATTGAAGATGGATTGTCATGTGGAAAGAAAAATGACAGTCAGTTGTTAAGCGATGTATGTGCGTGATTGGAATCTATCGGCTGAACGAAGAGAAAGTGGATTGAAGTCAGTAACGAATGTCTGAAGGAAAAATGTGGTTGCAGAAGGCGAAGAATAACGTGATAATAGGTTGAAATGCGGTTTGTGAGGAGATATGTTGTGCCCAACTGGTAGGGAGAACCCACACTTGACGATATGCCATGGTGAGGGTCCGTCGCTCTCCCGTGAAGCTCTAAGGTGGATTTCTGACTCCAACGATTCACTAATATGTATAGGGGGCGTAAGCTGCGGCTTTCTTTCGACTTATGTTCTAGTACTACTTCTCTTTCCGATGCATGTCATGCACCTTACCCCCCATCTTGGGAAAAAAAAAAGAAGATTATGATATATATTATAATAATATAGAATATATATATATAATAATATGATAATAAATATATATTATATATAATATATATATAGTATATAATATATATATATAGTAATATAATTATATATATAGATATATATATATATATATTATAATAAATATATATATAATAGTATTAAATATAATATATATATATATATATAATATATATAATATAAATATATTAATATTATAATATATTAATATATATATATATAATATATATATATATATATTATATATTAATATAATATATATAATGATTATAGTATATATATAATATATATAATTATATATTATATATTAAAAATGAATATAATAATTATATAATATAATATAAATAAATATAATATAGAGTATATATAATATAATATATAATATACTATATAGATATTATTATATATAACTATATATATAGATATATATATATATCTATTATAATATCTTCTTTTTCTTTCTTGACTGTCTAACCTTCCTCTTGCCAACCCAAATGAGAGTAGTGACAGTACCAAGCATCGGAAGAAAGGAAAAGCAGTAGAAAAAAAAGGTAATCATGAACAAAATCGTCGAGAAAGAAGCCCAAGACTTCCTCCTACCGCCCCCCTCTGACTTAATTAGTGAGAGCTCGTCACAGACCGAAAATCCACCCTAGAGCCATTCATGGAACCGCGACGACCCTCACTATGGTAAATCGTCAATGTAAAATGTAAGGCCCCAGGTAGGCCACAACCATGCCCCCATACAAACCCCCGCCCATCTCTCCTATCATGCACCTTTATTCTGCCTCTGCCAAAACTCACTTTTCTCTCCTGTCAACACTCTGATTTCACGACTCAATCCACTTTTTCTTCGGTCTCCCAGCCGGTCGTTCCCAGCACACTCACCAGCATATACATAGCTTAACCAACCGACTATCCATTCATCCTTTCCACATGACAAACCATCTCAACATACTTTCATTTATTCTCCAATTATACCCCTTTCTTCACACCACACCACTATCTAATACGTTCATTCCCCACTTTATTAATTCTTTTCACACCTAGCAGCCCTAAGATTGTCCATCTAACACCATTGAACTTTAGATCTATACTCTGATTCCAGACCATTAGTCTCCACTACCATAACAATAACACAGTAACCAAAAACTATACCCTCATAAAGACTCTAGCGCACTCAAGACTTAGTCCCTTACATTCTCAACATTTAATTGCGACCAGCAACCTCTCCTGCATTCACACTTTCCTACTACACTCTGCATCATTCCGTCCCTTCTCATCCAACACAGACCCTAAAATATTTAAACTACAGGGACACCATGTGTCTCCAGCTGCTCATTCATCTAAAACATTAATTCACACTGAGGACTGTCCTCACTCACAACCAAACCTTACTCTTATCTACAGTTTACTTTTCAAAAACCCCATCCTTTTACTAGAAATCCTTCTCAAACTCTCTTCAGATATTGCCACACCGAGTACCAAATCATCCGCAAATAATAGGTAGGCACCCTCCACTCCTCTCCATTCTCCATCAGTTCTAACACCAATTCCTGCCATCCCCCAACCTCGAATTCTTTCATAACCCAATCCAGTCATATACACATGATAACAAAGGACATAACACAAACCCTTGTCTCCACTCCGCATTATACTAAACAGATCACATGACACCATTTATTTACCATGCTTCACTATCGTTCATACATACTTTATTCATTCAGAAGACCATTACCACAACACCTAATCACTAATACCATGCCATTAAAGCTTCCTATTAACTCATATCTACGCACTGTGTAAATCCATAAAAACCTAAATATTAATTAATTCTTCAATATCTACCTCATTTCTCAATCATTTGTTTCAATGTAAAGATTTGATCCACACATTTCCCTACCACCACTCCTAAACGCACCTTGATCTTCACCAACCAGTCCCCTCAGTCACTGGACGCACTCTTTCAACCAAAATAACCAGCATATATCTTCCATTATCTTCCTCACAACACTCAATAAACTTATTCCCTTAATTTCTACAGATTCTCCTTTCTCCCTACCCTTATATGAAGGTACTATTACTGTCTCCTCCAAATCCCTTGGAACTATTAACCCCCATAACGCTTTGTTACACAATTCCCAAATCCAATCAATCACATCTCGCCTCCGCTCTTGATCATTTCACTAATTTCATCTATACCTCCCCATGCGATTAACATTCTTCAACTTTCTCACTCTACCCATAACCTCCTCCTTACTAATAACTTCATCCCACCAAAATACCTATTCCTTCTTCACCATCAAAAACCACACACATTCACTAACACCTCATCATTACTATTAATATGTGCAATTTCGAAGTGTCTTTCCACACTCCACTCACAATCCATTTCATCAGTTAAAAACACCATTCCCTATTCATTAATTCTAAGATCCCTTATTCTCATTCTTAAACCTTTCGCGCTTCCCTTCCAGAAGAGCTTCTATTCCCTTGTATGTCCTCATTCATCCTCCTCCAAACTTGTTCAATATCCTCTTGTTTCCCTACGTATGACACCTTTAGTATTTAATTTTTTCCTCCTGTATATAATTTCCAAGGCTCTTTCGTTTAAATTTGCATCATTGCTTTTATACATCAACCAACGCTTCTTTTTTACCTATTAACCGCTTTCATCACCTCTTCATTCCACATCGCTGTTTAACATTCTTACTCCTACTTTAGCACATCACAACTTCCTATGCACTAACTAACAAATTTGCTTCCTTCATTTGCACCCCAGATGTTTCAGTATTCAAACTTTTCACAATTCAACCCGATTTACATAGCGAGCCTCTTATCATAACTATCCTTAATTGTCTTGCACTTAACTTCTCACTCTTAATTACCTACTTCCTTTTCGTATCCACCTTCCCTTCCATTCCAAAGCCCACTAAACATTAATTTTACATTAGAACAACATAATGATCCCATAATCCCATTTCCCTAAACCCTCACTGATTTACATTCCAACACATACTTCAACATACATTTCATTCACCAACACAAAATAAATCATACTTTCACTTGGATACCAGCTCTACCTACACCAACTCTAGTAACTTATGAATACTCTTGGCTAGAAGAATGATTTACTTACACACATACCTTCTCTCTTCACAAATCAATCACCTTCCACCATTCTCATTTTTCTCCCCCACCCCAAAACCACCCTGTTATACCATCCTTTTTTGATCACCTATCCAACCATCAGGTCCCCCAACACACTATCAATCTGAAGCTCCTACATTACCCCATCCAGAGCATCATTCAAATTATCCTCAAAAAAATCTGTTACCTCTTCTTCCAACATTTCCCTCAGATGGACCATACGTCACAACCCACACATACCTTGACCTTTCCAAACAAATTTAACCATTAGAATCTAGACTCACACACACAAGTCTACCATAGCTCTGTATACCACAGTCACTCATCAAAATTGCAATCCTTCTCTCCCTCTCTCATCTCTTCCAACCAGCACTACACATCATCCACCACACACTAACTTCACCTTTCCTTATCATCTTTGTTTTCAGTCACAGCGAGCAAACGAAATTTGCCCCTTTCTAAAATACCATCCATCACCTCTTCTCACTCTTTCCTCACAATTTATTCCTCTTGACATTCCATGTACCCTACGATTCATACAATTTCACCGAAAGATAAAGGTCGTTAACGCAGATCACACATCTCCGAGGCATACATCAAGCATTCCTAGCAAGAATAGGTGGTAGTTGGGGCATCCAACCCAACAACCAATCCGCCCTTAGTCGACTTCTTACGACACGCAGAACATACTATGGGCAATTCTTTCTTCCCCCGCACACAGAGATATGAGTAGTAGGGATGTCTGTAAGGTGTTATCTAGAAGTGTGGTGTGTACGTAATCATGTGTAATTGATTATGTGGGATAAATGGGTTTATAATATTGTTGCCTGGAGGAAGAGATGTGTAAAGAATATGAACGCAAAAGAAGAAAGAACGGCCACATTTAAAAAAATGGAGCAATTCATCGCTTCGAGTATGCAGTGTACCTCTCACCTCATATGATATATATATATACTATATATATATAATAATATATAATATAATAGATAATTATTAATAATATAATATTATATAATAATATAATACTAATATATATAATATATATATAATATATATAATATATATAATATATTTAATATATATAATATATATATATATATATATATATTATGAATATATAATAATATATATTATATATATATATATAATATATATAATAACATAAATCTCACGACTTAACAAAAATGAAACAAAAGTCATTAAAAAATTAATACAACTCTCAAAAGCAACCCCCACAATCCACGAATTCCCCATCTATTACCAAACAACTACCTCCTCCCAAAACAACAATCAGACAGTCTCGCTAAACACTATGCCAAACATCTCTCGAAAACCAAAACCCACCCTGATAACAGGAAAATAAAAAAAAAACAACTCAGAAAAACTCCAATATAGACCACACCCCTCTATACCCCCATTTCAACACAACATGGACAATAGATGCCATGTAAAACCCCTCAAAATCAACAGCGACAGTCCAGACTCAGATCCAACCTACAACTTAAACACCTGGAGAAAAAACAATTTCTCACCTTAGATCAAGAAATCCTTAATAAATCAATGCACTCAACTAACCATAACCCCAATCTGAGCAAGCATCAAATTCCAATAACGCAAACCAAAAAATACCCTAACTCCCCCTCCACCTACCGCCCAATCATCATCTGCTTTCTCCATAGTAAAAACTGCTAGAGAAAATTCTAAACAAAATTTCCAACCCCATTACTCTCCCAGATTCCAATCGATTTCAAAAAGCAACCACTCTACAACTACAGCCCTCACTCCCTCACAGACAAACACATTTCATAATGGCTTCACCAATCCCTCCCATAGATTCTATACTCACTGCCAAATAGACATAAAATAAAGCATTCGGATACCGTCACACACATCCTTATTCAAAAATCCTCCCACTCCCCCTTAGAAAATAATGACAAAAAAATGGGCTACTCCAATTTCCGCACCAAAACCGTTCGCTACGTCTTATCCAAAAACAACCCTCTCCCATTCGATCAAACTACAAAATGGCGTCCCACAGGGCGCCATTCTCTCTCCATTTTTGTTTAACTTTTCACAGCAGATATACCTCCCCAAACCCAACCAATCCACCAAAATACTATATTATCTGTACCAGACGACATCCAGATCTTATTTCCAACAACCCAGACAGTAAACAATAGCCACACAACAACCAAAATATTTTACATCTATAATAGCAAAAATTGGTTAGCATCCAACAGAATGACCAGCATCCCCCCCCTTAGAATTCCTCCAATCACCCTTTAACCACGTGACCTTCACCAATCCTTCCCCTCCATCCGTATAATCACCCTGAAGCAAACAACCCCCTCCGATTTAAACAAAACCCCCAAGAAATACAGATCTTATACCTATGACACACACAGACGTTTAACCCCCACATCTACAAATCACTTCCCACAACGAAAACTAAAGAACACCCACGAACCACTCTTCTCAATCAACAATTCCTAGCACACAACACCACACGCACCACAACTTATAAACAACTCTCAGAACAAACTTTTAAACTATCCTCAACCAGCATGGTCCCAGCACTCTCAAAATTCAACACAAATAAATACAAAATTGGCTCAAAATACAGCCCTCAGAATAATTTACAGGCTGCACAAAAACCACCCCTATCCAACATTTACACGAGAAACTTCCATCCTCCCCATCTCCACACACTGGGAGATGGTGGGGACCAATTTTATCAAAAAACACGTAATCCATCCAACCCTTGTCACCAAATTCTCTCCCACCCACCCCGACAAAGACTAAAATCCCCCCCTTCATCACCAGCTCAATTCTATTACAACACATACAACAAATTCCTCTCCCCCTCCAAATAGGTTCATGAGATTACACATATCCATACACAATTTAACCAGCACATACCTCTAAACCGCACCAAATAACATTTTACTAAACACCCCCCTCCAAAAACTTCGTCCCCTACGAGAAGAAAACGCGTCCAGAAGAGAGCCAAATCGACCTCGCTCGAGCAGATCATCACCACCCGGGCTCATGCATTTATAAATACAGATTCAAACTAAACAACATCACCTCCCCCTCTTGCGCTAGATTCACCAATGCCAAGTACAATAGACACCTTCTCTGAGGTATGCCCTGTCTTGACCCCCCGCACCGTTTTCTCATACCTCATCTTGACCTGTAACCGCCCAGAGCGCACGGGCTCCGGAAGCCAGTGGGCCCTACCAATTAAGTGGGCCAGGAGCAGAAGATAAGTTAAAGTAAGAAGTATATATATATATATATATATATATAAATATTATATATATATATATAATATATATAATAATATATATATAATAATATTATATATATATATAATAAATATTATTATATATAATATAAAAGTATATATATATATATAAATAATATATAGATATATTATATATATATAATAATAGATATTATAATAAATAATATTATATAATATATAATATATATAATTATTAATATAAAATATATATATATATATAATATTATAAAATATATATATAATTATAATACTATATATATATAATATATATAAATATATATATATAATAAATATATATATATATAATATATACATATAAATATATATATATATAATATATATGTATATATATATATATATATATATATATATATATATAATTTTTTATTTCTTTTCGTAGGCAGAAGCTTTTAAAAGCTACGTATCAAAAGTTTTCATTTTACCATTCATTTTCTGCTCATTTATCTACGTAAACTTTAAGAAAAAATTTTTAAGTTATGAAGAAAAGTTTTCCCTCACCAAAGATTGGACCCCCAACGCGATCAATGAGCATGCATCCTAATAATTTCATGGTAGTGTTTGGAACGTTTTTTTTGATTTTCTTGATTCTCTTGATTTGATAGAAAAGATAAATTTTATTTTTCTTAAAGTTTTTCCTCTTTTACTCTGATTAATTATTTTATTTACATTATTTTTTATTCTTGTTTTTATTTTAGATATTTGTTACTCGATTCTTTTGTTCTAGGGATGTACCGATAGTATCGGTCGATCGGTATCGGTAGGTATCGGCCATTTTTGATGTTCGTATCGGTTAAAATGCCCGAATACTTAGCCGATATTCTACTTTTTGGCGGGTTAAAAAATTATCGAGAACTTTTAGATTCAATAATAAATCTAGTTCGATATAGATAGCTAGAACCAAGTTATGTTTTTTTTTTTCCTCGATTCCTTTTTAACTTAGATTTTTAGCGTTTCTCCAACTTGGTCTTTAGCGTAAAATTTACCTATTTGGACAGCCATTATTATAATTTATACAGATTTATCTACTTTTTTAGTTTATCAATAGTTTTTTTTTTTACTCAATTTCGTAGAGCTGTGAGTAGCCGTGAGTGTTTTAAACTTTCGGATATCTTATTTTAGATATATCTTGCTGTAAATAGGGTTTTTATCGTTTTAAAATTTAGTTTTAGCTACGAATAAATTTCCCATTTCTCTTGGTTTTTGTCTATTTGTTTGCTCTGTTTTTTTTTTTTTTTTTTTTTTTTTTTTTTTTTGTATTGCGTGGCGTGTGCGGGTATGATAGCAGATTTGCACAGCGTGGCTTTTTTGACATTTACACAAACATCAATGCTTCACTCTAGACTCTCTCCATGAATACTACCTCATCTAACTCTAAACCTAATTTTATGCTCTTGGCTGAGACCCAGATGGCTAAGAATTCATCCCTTCAACTCTTAATATTATCCAACTATAACTTATTTTAATTCCTTTTGAAGGTTTGAGTATTGTGCCCTAGTAAATAAAACATCCTAAACAGTCTCGAGAATCTCGAATCTCCTAACTTCGATTTTTTATGGCTTAA
>JABUQX010045247.1:0-11853 GCA_015478945.1 Trachelipus rathkii | reverse complement strand
GTTTTTAAACTTCAGAGAGAACACGACATCTTGAACAAAGACCACATTAATTGTTACTTTATTTATAATTACATATACCTGAAAGAGGTGCATCATTTTGATTTACCACAAATTATGAAAATTCTACTACTCCATATTTTGAGTAACGCAAGACAGAAACAAAAACTGTCATGCTGTTAGTTAAACAGTTAGATTTAGAGGACAGTTTGCCTGCCTTACTGCTTTACACCATATATTTATTAACACATACTTTAATTTTTCATTATTATTATTTTATTTATTATTTTATTATTATTTTAATATTATTTATTATTTTTATTATCATCTTTATTCTTATTATGATTGAAAAAGGCACTCCCCATAGGTTATATATATATATATATATATATATATAAGATATATATATATACATATATACATATATATATATGTAGTATAAGCATATATATATATATATATATATATATATACGCAGTGTTACACGTAAATACTTTTAATACAAATATTTCTTAATTCATATTTGGTTGAGTCTTAGGAGACTTGACAGGCAGTTGAATGGAATTTCCGAAAGTTGTACCGATAGATTTGTTGGTGCCGTGGATAGTTGTAAAAGGAGACTCATTATCAGGATTAGCGAGGATGAGACTGGAGAGCGAATGCGGATCACCATGCATTAAGCGATGACCAACGACACGCTCTCAGATTTCACCAGCTTTACATATGCACTGAACTTGTTAGGATACCCCACCGACATCAGATAGCGCCGAGCTTGACGACTTTCGAATTCAATATTTATTTCATGCATATTGTTACCAGATCGAATCTGTATTTTCGTATTTCCGTTTATAAAACCACTTTCTGCGACTCTCCATTCGCCTTGAGATGTTGCATCAACTTCACAGTAGAATTTTCACATTCATCTACCTGAAAACTTCTTCAGATTATCCTCTTGCTTCATATCCTTTTAACTCATCATCATTTGCACTTACATATCATTCCCGATTTCCATCTTACTTTACGTCTTCCATTTTTTGTTGAACATCATGGTGCCTTCAGTATTTTCTAAAGGAGTTGCCTGAGGTTTTATGGTGATCGATTGTAAGAATAGTTGTGTCATCGGTTAGCAACAGATTGGTAGTCTATTCAGTAAAGTATCTATGTACTCGCCTTCATCGTAGCCGCTGAACTTTCACAGTCAGCAGCTTTATTTACAGCATTATACAAATATCTCATATCGTAATTGTTAATACTTCGAAATTGAAATTCCGCAAACAGTTTTGAGATATCTATTATCATCCCTTACTTCACAGACATCGGTCTGATTTTTTTGTTAGCTTTTAACCATACTAGGGCATACGTCAATAGTGTTGAAACCTCATCATTATGTTAACTGATTGACATTTTCAGATATCGGCGTGATTAAGGTTGGCAGGATCGACAGCATTCGCCGCCAATGTTTGAAAGCCTGCAGCGGCAGAACCCTCCAGTTCTTCGAAGTACGCTTATCAACTCGTTGATTGACATAAGAAGTACATATATATATATATATATATATTATATATATATATATATACATATATATTAGTATATATATATATAATATATAAATATATATATATATATATATATATATATATATATATATATACATATATATACTACTTATTTACTAATATATATAAAAAAAGTATATATATATATATATATACAATATATATATATATATATATATATATATAAAGTATATGTATATATATATATATATTTTTGAACTTATGTCAAGTAATCAACATGAAGGTTGATAAGTATTACTTCAACTTGAGAGAACCAAATAGTTTTGGAGGGTTTACTAGGTTCGCTGCAAAGTTTCCAAACATTGAGAAGAAAGAGTTGAAAGAATATTTAGAGGGTGAAGAAGCTTTTACTTTACATAAACCTGTCCGTCGAAAATTCCCTACCCGAACAACCATAGCCCATCACCTCGATAATGTTTGGCAATTAGATTTAACGGAAATGATTAAATACAGTTCTTATAATGATGGGTTTCAATATATACTTTTTACTATTGACGTATACTCTAGATACTTATGGTTAAAAGCTTTAAAAGATAAAAAATCAGATACAGTGGCGGCTGCAGTGAGAGAAATTATAAGGGATGATGATAGATATCCAAAACTGATTTGCACGGATAGGGGTAGCGAATTTCTAGGTAGAGAGTTTCAGGAAATTATTGCTGAATACGATATAGGATATTTTAACATATTTTCCATAAATAAAGCTGCTATTGTAGAAAGAGTTCAGCGTACGATTAAAGAACGAATGCATAGATACTTTACTAAGATGAACACTTTTAAGTATATTGACATACTTGATGACCTAGCTTATTCTTACAATAGATCTTTTCATAGAACTATAAAGACAACTCCTTTAGAAATGCTGAAGACACCATCGGTGATTCAGCAAAACCCAAGAGGTGTAAAAATTAAAGATAAATCAGGAATAAAGGTAAACGATTATGTAAGAGTGTCTAGAGCTGATGACAGGTTTAGAAAAGGATATGAAGCGGGATGGTCTAGAGAAGTTTTCAAGGTAGATAGTGTAAAGGAATTTCCTAATGAAGGGTTGAAATTATATTATCTCAAAGATTTAGATGGAGAATCCATAAAAGGTGGATTTTATAAACAAGAAATACAGAAAATACGATTCGATCCTGAGAGTAATATGTATAAAATAGAAAAAATATTAGATTCGAAAGGTAAGGGTAAAAATAAACAGTATCTGGTGAAATGGGTAGGTTATCCTAACAAGTTTAATTCATATATAAAAGCTAGTGAAATCACGAAACATTAATCATTAGTCATCGTAATCATGGAGAGTGTAGATCACTTTTATTTAACTCTCCCGTCTTCATCCTCCTTGGATCTACATCCTGATAATAAAGTCTCAGATTTTACAACCGAGTTAATGAATCCTATCCAGCTTAACAGAGATCTCTATGAGGTAGGACTGTGTGAAATGATATTAGACGCAAATATTGAAAATCTCCCTCAGACACGTCATTGGATAATGGTATACAGAACTGCAGATTAATATTAAATCTATATTAAAAATAAAAACACATCCGATTTAAAACGTGTAACATATATTTATATATATATATATATATATATATATATATATATATATATATATATTGATGTTATTTATATATAAATATATATATATATATATATATATATATATATATATATATATATATATATATATATATATATATATATATATATATATATATATATATATTTATATATTAATAGAATAATAATAATAATAATAAAAATAATAATAAAAATAATAATAATAATATAAAAATAATAATAAAAATAATAATTAATAAAATAATAATAATAAATAAAACATAAAAGAACGAACATTAATGGCAAAAAACTTTGCTAAAGCAGTAAAACAGTAAAACTAATCCCCCTCTAATCCCTTTGTTGCTAGGCAACAGCATGATTTTACTGTTTTACCGCTCATGGTCTGTAAAGTATATGTTTTTACTAAATTTTCGTACAATTGTAGTAAAATAAACTGTATATAACAGACACTCTGTGTTTTTTTCTTCTGACATTACAATTTATAAATAAAAAGTATTAACAGTTAATAATAAATTCCTTTGTTCAAAGATACTGATTGATTTACTATAGAAGTTTTAAGAAACTACTTTGAAATAATTTAGTTATAAATTGAATTAGTAATATAAATGTACGTATTTAATTAAAACATAAAATGCTTTTAATAAATTATACGTTATCTTCATAAAAAAGAACTTATTTGATATGTTTAAACAGGGTGGGTCTATGGGTAATTGTGTGTGTGTGTGTATGTGTGTGTGTGTGTGTGTGTGTAGGTGTAGGTGTATGTGTCTGTGAGTGTTTGTAGGTGTGTGTAAGTGTGTGTATGTGGGTGGGTGTGTGTGTGTGTACGTGTGCTTGTGTGTATGTGTGTTCTAAATAATAACAATAGGCATGAAGTAAACAACACTAAGTATAATAATAAAAAAAAAAAAAAAAAATAATAAAATAATAAAAAAAATAAATAAAATAATAATAAAATAAATAAAAAGTATTAAAATAAAATAAAAAATATAAAAGAAAACATAATGTTAATAAATATATGAGTTAAAGCAGTAAAACATATGAGTTAAAGCAGTAAAACATGAGTTAAAGCAGTAAAAATGAGTAAAGCAGTAAAACATGAGTTGAAGCAGTAAAACATATGAGTTAAAGCAGTTAAACAGTAAAACAAAAGCATACTAATCCTTTTGGTGGGTCACACCTCTATTGATTACTTGATTTACTGCTTTGCATGGACAATAAATATAAGAGTTGTGCCAGTAAAGTAACATGAGTTGCGCAGCATGAGTTAAAGGTAAAGCAATGAGCAAAAGGCAATACAGGTTAAAGCAGCAAACATGAGTTAAAGCAGCAAAACATATGAGTTAAAGCAGTAAAACAGTAAAACAAAAGCATACTAATCCCCTTGTTGCTATGTCCCCTCTATTGATTTAATGATCACTGCTTTAAGGTATGTAATGTTAACAAATATGAGTTAAACAGTAAAACATATGAGTTAAAGCAGTAAACATGAGTTAGAGCAGTAAAACATATGAAAAAACAAAAGCATACTAATCACCTTGTTGCTATGTCAACTCTATTGATTTACTGATTTAAGGTATGTATGTAATTTTAATAAATATGTGAGTTAAAACAGTAAAACATTAAAACAGTAAAACAGTAAAACAAAAAGCATATCAATCCTTAAATGATGGGCTATGGAGTAGATGTGTGTACAGATATGTAAGGTGTCTAAAGAAAAGGTTTGTGTGTGTGTAGGTGTGTGTATTAAAACATGGGTGGGGTGTGTATAAAAGCTCAGTGGTTATGTGTGTGTGTAAGCCTAGTGGGTGTGTGTGTGTGTGTGTGTGTGTGTGTAAAATACCAGTGGGCATAAGTGTGTGTGCATGTAAGTGTCATATGGGTGTAGGCGTTATGTAGGTGTGAGCTAGGCTGTATGTATCTAGGGTGGGTATGTGTGTATAATGTGCAGGTGTAGGTGTGAGTGTAAGTCTCTTTGTGGGTGTATGTGTGTATAAGTAGTCTATATGTGTGTGTGTGTGTGTGCATATATATATATTGCAACGGTGTGTGTGTGTGTATGTGTGTAAGTAAATGTATATGTATGTATGTGTGTGTGTGTATGGATGATAGCTAATTTACTCTCTCTCTCTCTGTTTATATATATATATATAAATTTATAGGAAGAAAGTATACATTTTTATATATTTATATTATTATTATTATATATACATATATATATATATATATATATATAAAATGCAAATTGATATAAAATTTCCAGATTTAATTTGGGAAAAGTATGGAAATAGCTGATTCCAAATTTTTGCTATGTATAAGATCTTTTATATGTAAGGACTAAATGTTTATATATTAAAGGGCATTCAGACGGAGCCCAATCTGTTAAGTCCTATACACTTCCTTAAGAGGCTACGGGTCGAGTTCCAGTTCTGTCAGTGACATGGAGAGTCACTTTTTTAAATTCCCGCAATTTAATGTTATTCCTTGCGGGTGGGATGATTCGCATCAGAAGATAGAAGATGTTATGCGCGTGCGCATGATGCATATACATGTATGCGCAAACGTCTGTGCATATACAATGGCTAAGTAGTATAAAATGACAAGAGGTGACCATTCCTTAAAGAGGGCCCAAGGGGTTCAGGATACCTGTGAAACCTTCAAAAACAAAAAAAAAAAAAAAAATATATATATATATATATATATATATATATATATATATATATATATATATATATATATATATATATATATATATATATAGAGAAGAGGAGATATATAAAAAGAGTATATATATATATATATATATATATATATATATATATATATATATATATATATATATATATATTATTTGGTATAAATATAACATATATAGATAGTGAAAGGCAAATTTGAAAATAGATTCAATGAAAAACTATGGTATAGGGGATTGGGATGACCTCCTTGGAGAGCACAGACAGATAAAGCAGTCACGGTGAATGGAATGGGTATAGAGATACGGTGAATGGTACAGGGTAGGAGGGACGGACTGGGATGTGTGTGTGTGTGTGTATAAGGGTGAGTGTATGTGTCTATGGATGCATTCGTGGATATTAAAATACATTCATGATCCTATGTGAAATAAACTGAAATATTTCGGAATAAAAAGGATCATGAAAGTAGATGAGTTATAGAAAAAAACGAGGATGCGAAACAGCGAAAAAAAACTATCCGGCGTGGTGCAGTGTGGTGCGGCGCGGTGCTGTGCGGTTCGGTGCGGTGCGGCTCGGTGGGGCCTTGCGGTTAAGCGAAAACGCGACGATGGCGAAGACGATGAATTTGCGATTCATCCCGACGAAGACGACGATTGAAAATTATGACGAAGATTAACAAGACGCTTTATAAAACAAAATGGCGGAACGCAACGAAAAAACAACAAGGTTGATGCCTTAAAAAAAGGCCATGAAAGAACATGAACTAAACTAAACGGTACTGACATACACAAACTTAAAAATAACTAACTAACGTATCTGAAAAAAAGAGGGGGGCTCCACCCCTTTGGGGATGCCCCCTGGGGTGAATCCCATACATAAAAATCAACCCAGGAAAGTACGTGAGAATCTGGGATGACAAAACGATACCCTAAAAAAACACCCATGAACCTACGATAAACAGCAAGACTGTAGCCTACATACGACTTGGTCGACGACTCCCCTGACAAGTCGGCCGCCGATCTATGTAACTATACTACTAAGAATGACAGGCGTTCCTGTCCTATGGTATTTCGTGAGCAGCTTTTAATGCAATTTAAGCATGAAAAACTTCTTTCTACTGAAGCTATATTTGCTGGAATAATACCAACGAGACTAAAAAATCTAAAAGTTTGTAAGTGTTCTACACAAGCCATCACACATTTTTTCAAAATAGATTCATCTTTATCACAAAAAGGTTTGCTGTTTTCAGCTTTGAAGAATATTTTGATAAAAATTGTTTCCGTAAGTGACCATCAACGACTTCAGAGAATCGTTGGGAAATATTATTTGAAAATTTTGGAAACTCACTGGAATCTGCAAGTGCGAGAAATTTTTAAGCTGATATGTTGGAGAATCGAGTATTTATTTGAGTAGTAATATTATCTATGACAGAATAATAATTCATTTTATAATGGCAAGACAAAAAAGAATCATTATCTATTTTATTTCTTATAGTACGTGAACCTTTCCAATTTCAATCTCAGCTTTCTTCATATAACTTAGGAAAACATAATCATTTCTCATGTCATGTAGAGCTCTTTCACAAATGGATATATTAGCAACGCACATCTAAATATTTATTGATTTTTTCTGGAGAACATTATACAGTATTTCAGTTTTCAAAAATTTGTCATTGAAGATAAGTAAGTAGAAAACAAAGTCAAGTTCACACAATTTATTCTTGTAAGCATCTGCTTGCCGGATTGTTTTGCTAGTAGTACTTTCAGTTTTTATAAGCTCTTCGAACATTTCAATCAGCTTTGTTCTTTCTTTGAAAATAGAATTTACGATTTTAGAATTTGAATTCCACCTTTTCACTGTGCGCTGGTATCCTTTTATTCATTCACTATACTGTCTAAAACTGCAGTTCACTTGTCTGACTTATGAAAAAAAGAAGGTATTCCTTGTAAAATCGCAAAGAAAATATTAATGGCTGATACATTGCGACAGCTGTGCAGTAGGACAAGGTTCAAGCGATGTGCCAAACAATTGGTAAAAAGTGTTTTATTGACTAGACTATGAATTTTTGCCTGAAGCCCATTTAGTTCAGAAGACATTACACTGGCTCAATCATATGTTTGCACAACGAGTTTATTTTTAAAATCAAGTGGTTCTAATATTTTTACAAGTTTTTGGCATATTCCTGTTGCATTACGGTTTTCATCTATATCGTAAAAGTCTAAAATATGCTCTTTTATTTTACCCGAAGGATCAGCACAACGACAAATTAAAGAACACTTAGTTAATTCAGATTTACTGTCGTTTCATCGACCTAGATAGAAAAAAGGGTCGTCTTATGTTGCAAATGGTTTCCTTTATTTCCATAGCTATGCACTCGATAATGTCGCTCTGAATAGTTTTTGACAGGCCAGTAAATCTAACCATCTTTTCCCAATGGTTTTTCAATTCTTCATTATTTTTCATCAAAACAAAGAAAAACTATTTAAAATTCCCTTGGTTGTACGAATCTTTAGACTCATCGGAAAGATAATTCTTGTTTAGCCACAAGACAAGTAAGATCAATGAGCACGCTGAATATCTGTCTATTCTTAGCAACACTTTCATTAAATCCCTTTCTAGATCTTTTTGCTTTTGCTTTTTGATGGTTTATTTGATCCAAAACGGTTAAGGACTCTTTACTTAATGTCTTAAAAGTAGTTTCATTTTGAATGTAGGCTCTTGAACTAGTGTCTATCCAAGGCAATAGACAGCTTTTTCCAGTCGTTATACCATTCATTACAAAA
Organism: Trachelipus rathkii; assembly: GCA_015478945.1. Taxonomy (NCBI): domain Eukaryota; kingdom Metazoa; phylum Arthropoda; class Malacostraca; order Isopoda; family Trachelipodidae; genus Trachelipus; species Trachelipus rathkii. The sequence continues at coordinate 3,219 of JABUQX010045247.1, read as the reverse complement.
TACATTTTTCTTTTTTCCTATAAGAGTTCATGGCCAACAAAATAAACGATTTCTTTTGTACACTACCGCAAAGCCACAAAAATCTTACGTACCATGTCGATTTGAAAGCTCTAGTACCTTTTTTTAACAAATTATGTATATGCGTCAGTTTTGGATTTCGCATAGTCTTACCTCATAGAGATCTCTGTTAAGCTGGATAGGATTCATTAACTCTCTTTTATAATTATGAAATTTAATATTACTTATTCTTAGTATGTTAGCACTCCATGGTGTGCGATATGAAGAACGGTGCTAGTAGTGCGAAAACAAAAGTAGCATTTCTCTTAACTCAAATGCTTAACATCGTAATTATACTATCATATACATTCTAAAAAAAGTTTTGGTGGTCTATATCACATAGATATCTTAGACATATAATTTACTGCTATATTCGAGATTATAATAATAACTTGTATAGTGAAGATAATACCTATACCCTATATTTCACCAAAGATACTGTATCATTTATTTTACCCGTTACCTCTATTCGAATATCTAATATTTTTTTTCTGATTTCTATATATTAGCGATATTACTCTCCAGTGATATAGAACGCAATCGTTAAGTTTTCATAGTTATTTCTTGGTTTTATAAAATCCACCTTTTATTGATATCTTATATCTATTAAAACTGAGATTAATATATAATTTTCAAGCTCATTCATTTTAAGGGAAAACTCTAAGTTGATATACAGATTGTTATGGTATCCGTTGTTAAGGATAATCGGACTCTGGTTTCCGATAAGGATTCCAGATTTCGGTAATCGGTATTTAATAATCGGGAGTTCATTCAAGTTCCTATAGATTCATGAGTACCTCTATTCTAACATTTACATCGCTTTACCTGTACTCTACCTAAATACTATATTAAATATCTATACCTTGACATTCACCCTTATCTATATTATCTCACTTTTCTCACGTACTACTCTTTCTAGCGGTCTGCTCCACCATCACGCCATCGTTCATCATTATCAGCCACTTTCTAAAGGAGTTAGCTATTTACTATTTTCATACTACTCCGAAATCATCTTATTCTTATATAATAAATACAGTCTAGTATCTAATCGTACGTATAGTCCTATAATATACTATTAAACAGTCGTATCATTCTACGAGATAAAGTAATCTATGCATTTCCTTCATCTTACATTAGTACGCTGAACGCTTTACCTACAATTATGAGCTAGCTTCTATTCTATGGAAATACTATTAATTAATCAATACTTATACCTTATTAATTCCGTATTCAGCTATCATAAATAATTTCCTCCACCTGTAAAACTCTTACTACTGATAAATTCGCTTACCTACCCTATTCATCCCGCTAGCCAATAATTCTACTAGATTTTTGGACATATCCTCTGTATCCAATACATCCAGTATATTAATAAATTTCTCTCACTGCCACTGATTTTGTTCACGAGATGTTAATAGATTGCCAAGTAATTAACACTATCAGTAAACAACTTGTAACCTAGAGGATCGCAATCCATACCCCTGGACAACACAGTCGAGTAAAGTTTAGTGTAGTATATATATCATAATTTTGTAAATGTAGATGAAAATAACTGGATATTATAATCCCTTCAAGTTAACATAGAGTCGTCAACGCCTATAATAATCATATTATCCGATGACAATATGAATATTGTCGATGGCTTATGCATAATTATGTTCGGGTTATGAGAAATTATTTTAATCCGTAATAAACGCGAGAACACTCATTGTGTATGGTAAAATAGATAAAAGGTTTCTTGCGGCCCAATTACACAGCTCTCTCCTCATCTTGAAGGTGACTTGTATTGATCACAAAATGTGAGCGGAAACAATCGATCCTCGTGCAGGCGATATAACCGTCACTAAAGTGAAGACCTCATACTCCCTATGTGGTATAATATAAACTCGATACTATTCTCTATCTGTTGTCTAACTAGAGCCTCTAGTAACGAGATGGGTTGAACCAGGTAAGCATGGATGATGAAAGCACGTCACTTTAGAGTAAGTATAACGGAGAGCTGCTTGTGAGTCTAAGTGCCGTATGGTTGAACCATCCGGTAAAAGATGCGATATAACTAACAACGTCCGAGTCGCACAATCGCGCCTCGGCGGGTGAAATTGGCCCGCCTATCTAAATTGATACCCTGGACCAATCAGCTCTGGAGTATACATGACGAAATACACGTATAAGTATGTCGCTTAAGATTAGTGCAGTAATGATTGTACACAGCTTACTTGTAGAAATTGTGCTAGTGTAACATATACTTTTAAATGTTACAGGAAAGGGTGCCGTTATATCAGTGCACATAGTAGCCATCCGGGTGATATAATTTCGGTTGAAGAGTCTTATTTAACGATCTAATATCAGAAAGCATATAAATTGATAACTCATATAAACCTACATTACTGCAGCATATTCATATACCCTGTACTTGATACATGACCGTAACTGAGGAAAACATATATAGTTAGGTATTAGTTGTAATATAATATTTAATGTAAATAGGTATTCTCAAAATTATCAAATGATATTGATTAAATATACAAACGCTACCAGGAGTCCTTCTATAGATATGAGAGACGGGCCGCCTCAGGTGCATATAGTCTACTGAATGGTAGAAAAGTTATCCCTTATGCTAGTAGGGCCACCTAAAATACAGATATTCATAGATCGTGTCTACGAGCAACCCAACTCTAATCCTAGGTTAATACTTTTCACCATAAATAACTTATGCCTATAATAGCAGCTACTAAGCAAATACATCTCAGTTCCCGCATATTTACCCATAATTCATTAACCGACCAATACAAAATCTCAATATAACGATGGGAGGAAAAGAATTCATATGTGTATAGTAAAAATAAACATGCAGTGACACCGAAGCAATGTAGCCCACGAGGTAATAACTTATTACTAAGTCTCAGCTAGGTTGACCTCACCATACTATCTAACATAGCTATTCCACACCGCACGTATGCTAGTCCTCTCATCAGTTAAAAACCATAACCGTAGTAGAGGGCTTGCTCTCTAGTAGTGTGTTACATATCTACTCAGATATAATTAACGGTGTGAGATAGGAATCCATAGTCGCACGTTCAAACACTTTCTCCATTTCTCATACAGCAACTCTTACTGTGCCAGTAAGTACTTCTACAGTCCCCAAGTACATTTGTGTTTGTT
>JABUQX010045246.1:0-27110 GCA_015478945.1 Trachelipus rathkii | reverse complement strand
CACTTTACGCACTCGCACAGATTTACTTACTCATCACACAGGAGTTCTACTTTAGCAACTCACCACACAGATTATTACTGTTACACCTACCACAACGATTACTTTACTATAACTTGCACACAGATTTAAAAAGCACACTACCACTACACATTACAACAACTACTACACCATCGACACACACACTACACAGCCACACACGCACACTCATCTTACACAATATAAGGAGCTATAATTTTGTATGTCTCAAAATGTTTTTACATTTAACAATAACTTTCGTATTTTTTATATATAATTTCATTAAACGGCATTAAAACATAAATATATCTACAGAAGTTTCCTCTACAAACCTCTCTACTATCTAATTATAACATTCAACTATCGACTTACATCACTTTTGAACAATAGTGCACAACACTTTCGCACTATACTAAGCCTGTTCAATTACGCACTCTATTATGTTTAAAACTATGTAATCTTCTTACCAGACTACCCCACGCTTCGCTCGCTTGACTGTTGCCCTTCTACTTTCATTATATTATAAAAAGACAGTATTATTTCTACGTACCTTTAAAGCAAATAATCGACGTAACTTCATTGAATGAGCGTACATGACGCAACGCTGTCAATGACACCCCATTCCACATAATCGACCTCAAAGAGCGTGGATGCGACGTTCCATGCTTGTTCGCATTACTCGTGATTTCACCAAGATTAATGTGCTTGACTCATCCGTATTTTAACGCACTGTGAACATAATGCTAAGTACTGCAACATCGAAAGCTAACCATTGAATAATAAAGCTACTTTCCACCTCTCTGCATCCATCTAACAGCAATTGAGCGACCTCATGCATACTTTTATTAGCAACCCAATCATTCTATAGAAGTTGTTTTATTTCAGATCGCAAATGAAACAATACATGGTTTACCACTCTATCATTCATAATATACATGGCACTCGATGTTAAACGTTAAGAAAAATACTTTCCCCTACAGAGTTCTCTCCTTAGACCATATAATTTCCTGCGTATGCTTTCATTTACTATTATTATTCTATCGCCTAATTGCTCTACCACATGATAATCGCAGTTCCACCGAAGAAAGAACACAATCAACCCCGCATCTCGTCGTTCTTCAGTACGGAAAACTGACCCGTCTGCTCTGTAAGAATGTACGCTTTTGACAATACAGCTACTTCTTAGGGTTCTACTAATGCGACGGCGATAATCCTTATAGTAACTAGCCCCGGGGTCGATTTAAGTGCCTACATCTCCAGGCTTCAAAAAGCTTTATTTTCAAACTGCACCTGTTCTTTATCTCATGTAAGTATGTGGGCCTGCTACCCGTATTAGTACTCAAGCGCCTTAGGCTCCCTAAAATTCGATCTCAGGCGCTAATAAACATTATAGGATTAAACGAGATCCCTTTCTTATTGTAGACGGCTGCGACCTGACAATGTGAATCCGCCAACTACCAAGACGTCCGAAAAGTGGCTCAACATTCCGCTTGTAGTTAGACGAAGCAATCAATTGTCTGAGTTAATTATTTTTTATACTAAATATATTTCTGAATCACTGAGACAATGTTGAGGACTCCGGATCGAGCTATACCCCTTCTCGCTTAAGATCAGCGTTATAAAAATGGAATGGTTTTCCTATCTCTTGAGTTGTCGGGTAATCCTAACTCATTCCTCTATGATATGACCTCGTATCGTGAACTTGTCGATGCGACGAATTATTTTTTCGCTCCTTTATTGAAAATATAACTATTCGCTTCTCTTAAACTTGTACTTTGAGAGGCTGTGTGTTTTATTGAATCTTTTTAGACCCTAAAAACTCATTTTCCAATGCATAGTTCATATTATAGCTTGTTTAAAGCGCAGTGCACAAAGTTATCTGATTTGTATTAAAAAGTGTTTAGTTTTTTTACTAAGTGTATATCATATTTTATAATAAATACTTATACATGAGGAATAATTATTAATTCACTAGAATAGATAATTGAATTAATTCACATAGTATCATAGACATAACCACCAGGGCCTACAGCTCATTGGACCGACACCACCTCGCAAAGGCATGCCCAACCCTGCACCGCTGTCGTGCGTCCGCGCCGCCGTCCCTCCGCCCGGCGTCAGTACGGACCCCGCCCGCGCGGGCGCCCGCAGGCCAATTATTTCCGCGTTCCCGCCCGCATCGCTGTAACGCCACTCAGGCCGCAACTATATCCGCGTGGGTCCGCCCCGCCGCGTGCGCCTGCGAGGCCATATTCTCCCTAGCGCGGAATTAATTATTTTAGACACGTCAATCCCACCCACTACACTAAGACACACATCACCACACGCACCAGCGTATTTCGCATCACGCATCCGACCCACACAACCCGCACCCACATCACACAACACCACACACACACACACGCACCGACACACACACATAATAGGGATATAACGTATTAATTTATTAAAACATTTTATTTATTATCCTGTCTCACTCTACTGTATCACCTTCAGTCCGTTAATCTATCACATTCATCCATATGTATATAATATGTATGTATATCTAGTAAAAAATAAACTGACAAAGTGTTTTACACAACACAGCAAGCTAAGACAAAATAATCCATCAAAAACCCCAACACACACACACACCACACACCGACACCACACAGACACCACACACACACACATACTTCTATTATTAAATCTTTAAAACGATTTATTTTCATTTTCTATATCAAATTTATCCCTTTAGTGTTATTTACTTTCATATCAAAATATTTTATGAGTTTATTTAGAAACACCACATACACAAAACACACACGCACACACTGACACACACCACACACACACACACCTGCGCGCACGCACACGTCACTTACCAACATATATAGCGTATCGAATTACTTATTAAACACTTTCTATTTCTTTCATGTCATCCCCATATTATCTATACTTAGTGTTATTTTACTTTCATGGCCCGTATTCTCTTATGTATTATCTCGCTAGAAGCACATCATGCACACACACGCCACACACACAACACACACACACATCGACACACACACCTACACACAGCACCATACATCTCGATATTTCTCCTGCACTCCTCTAACTTTTGATGCCCTCAGCATTCTTGATGGCCTCAACCTTTAGTAGTCTCATTGGAGCCCTAAACTCTCTGACTGCCGTTGCAGTCTTTAGAACCTGCACCTCACGCCTTTGATACTCACGCACTCTGGTTTATCTACCTACATGCTTTGGCTGTATCCTGCAACCCTATCATACTGTAGCTATTGGACATACCCTCAAGCTTAAGCTGGACATTCAGTCATCTCTGATGACTACCCTCTTTGCATGGCATTCATCTTTGATACCACAATTTATTGAATGGCATTCAGCTTTATAATGCACGCTTACACTTACCTCATATAGAACAGCTTACACCTTTACACTCTGCTTATAACAACACTACACTATATCTCTTATCAACATAACAGCACAATAACACTCATAGACACTTAACCGTCTGCTCACCATACGTCACCAATCTATTTCAATCAACTCACCCCGACCCAGCAGTCACACGATTATTACTATATATAGATAGTATATCCTATACTAATTACATGTAATATCACTCATTAGTAATAATTATTAGTATACATATATAGAATAATAATTAATATATTACCTCTACATTATCTTCTACTTCAGCGCCCGGAAATTGCCCGCACTCGGGAGCACGCGAGTGCGGCGGGGAAGCGTCGGGAAATATTGCGCCTGCGGGCGCACGCGGCGCGGCGGGAGAACGCGGAAAATATTTGTCAGCCTGCTGGCGGCCTGCACCGGCGGCGGCTGAGGTACTCACGCCGGCGGCAGGGGAACGCGGCGGGACGCCACAGCGGTGGTTGCGGTGGTGCTGCCCTTGCGCACTGGTGCGCCACTCATGTTAGCTCATGCTGACGCCCGCTGTGAGGTTAGACTTGTATGAACTAGTGAATTAATTAATTATCGTATTCTAGCGTGAATATTAAATATATTCCTCAATGTCACAGTATTTATATAAACTGTAGAATTAACATCTTAGTAAAAATAACAAACACTTTTAATACCAAATCAGCCATCACTCTCCTACACCACACTAGTTGGCGATTTTTGAGTGCCACGCCCTCATAGACAGCTCAAAGCCTGCTCTACTAGATTTTAAAATCGAGTTTGTCGGCTCCACTAAAAGATACCGAATCAAACAACCACCCACACCTATCTTGTCCTCACAATACAAGTTTAAAGTAGACACAGATCCCCGAATTTTCAAAAGAACCGAAAAGAATAATTCTCGACTCATCACATACGGAGGTCATATAGAGATAAGGATTACTCCCGACAATCATCAAGTAAAGGTGAACAACATTTCCTTTTTAACCTCGCTTAAAGGATATCACCGGTCCAGCACTGTTTCGTGTGAAATATATTCTATAAAGCAAATTAATAATAACACATGACTTCTTTGTCTATCACGGAATTCAACCTTTTGACCTATAGATATTAAGGATTAATTAGCCCCGCCTCTTATACAAACAAGGCTCTATCCTAACAATTTATGCCCTAGAATTTAGGCCCCCTAACGTAGTATCATTTCGCACACAACGATTTTACAGAAAAAAACAGGTCAGTTTGAAATACTATATTATGGAGACCTGAATTAGGCTTAAATCGCCCCGTGGTTACAAAAGGATTAATCCGTTTAAATTTTAGCACCATAAAAGTAGTTATTTACAACACATTTTACAGAGACAGAGGTCAGGTTTCGTATCTGTTAAGGAGTGCGGGTTGTGTTTTCTCGTGATGGCATGTCAATGTTAATGATGACATTAATTATAATAATATAGATAAAGAAAAACATCCGAATTATTAAAAAACTTTGAAGATATATTTAAGTTAACAGTCAATGTTTAACTTATAAATGTAAAGGGTTGCCGATTTATTTAAATTGTTGATTTTGAAATAATTACCCCTGTCGCATTACTCTGCTACCTGGACATGATTTGTATATCTACATACACTAATGCTGTATGTATAGCAGCAAGAATCGAGCCCATATTTATTGTGATTATCTTGCCGCGATGCGCCTCAACTACGTACGATTTATTACATAGATCGCAATTCTACACAATAATATGCATGGCTAAATAGCCACAGTAAGTCAATAGATCACAAAACGATCGGCACTAGGCCTTCTCGTGAGTAAGGCGGTGCTAGGGCTGTCCTTACTGATTTACTGATTTATTTTGCATCCTTGCTTAAAGTCAACCGTTTCCAAGAACTATATGTTTTTAACTTAATAGGCAATTGTCATACAAATTTTAGTAAAAGTTACTTTTAATAAACGGTCTCGTCCTGTATTAGTTCATAAGAACAAATCTTTATGCGCCTTAAACAAAAAGTATTAACAGTAATAAATAAATTCTTTGTTCAAGATAATGATTGAATTTATATAGAAGTTTTAAGAAACTTCTGTTGAAATTAATTTTAGTAATCCAATATTCCTTGGACGGAATGGCATCAAATATAAATGCTACCGACTGTTTAATTAACAAAACATAATAAACAAGTCGTTTTAAACTAAATTTACGCGTTCATATGTCAGTACACGATCGAGTCGTTCGTCGCTGACACACGCGCACTAGGACACGCCCTGATCAAGGCTCAATTCCATACGTGTGTTGATGTGCTGTAGACTGTCTGTGCGTGTGACACCCAGTCGTCGTGTGCGCACCGAAGCGCTGCGCGTTTTGTGTCTTTCCCATCAGACCAAATATCACTGCCACAATCCCTGACCAACCAACAGGATGGGATCTCAGCGATGCATATCTGTGTGGCTGTGTGATGTAAAATCCTGCGTGTGCAAGGTATAAGAAATCTGGCTGCTAGTGAGCTCGTAAGTAAATCTGTGTCGCAGTGTAACCGTAAATCGTGTGTGAGACAGCTAATGCTAAATCTGTGTGAGGAAGTAAATCTGTGTGTGCCAGTTAATAGTACAGTGTAAATGTAAGTATCTATGGACAAATGTAAGTGGTTCATACGTAGAATGTTGTGTGTTCGTATGAGTATATCATAGTGAACTGTTTGTATAAGTGTAAGTGTGTCATCCCACGTGTAGGCGGTAGCCACACGCTGTGTGCTGGATGACCGCCATGGTGATATAAGTAGTAAATGTAAGTGCTCACGATATGGTAGAAATGCTAAAGTGTCAAGATGATGTGTCCTGTCTGTAATAGACGTGTAAGTTGTATGTGTGTGTCAGCGACTCTGACGGCCCTGAACCTTCGTCTGGTGTGCTGTGTGGTGGTGTGTTATGTGTGTGTGTGTGTGTTTGTAGTGTGTCGTGTGCATGTCGCTGGTTGTCCTGACCGTAACTATCATAAAATAATTGTTGCTATAAAATAATCGTGTATCTATATAAAAATGTATAAAAATATGAAATAACTTATTAAAATAAGTTAAATTAATAAATGAATCAAAATAAATTAAAATAAATAATAAAAATTAAATAAAAAAGTATGCTAAAACACAAATAAAAAGACAAATGTTGAAGATCATAAGTATATTGAGTAAAGCAGTCTAAGCAGCAGATAGTTAAAACAGTTAAAGCTCAGAAAGTCGTAACAGCCAGAATAACACACGCAGCAGAAAGTTAAGAGATCAGAGTAAAGCGAAGAAAGTATAAGTAGGAGCTAAACCATCAAGTTAAAGCGAGTAAAGCAGTAAAATCAGGACAAGCAGATTACTAATGCCCCCCCACGTATGGTGTGTTACGGTTCCACACCTCTATTGCACTTGTTAACCTGAACTATATCTACTCGAGGCTTTAAGTGTCATTGTTAATGTAGATGAATATGTGAGTTAATAGCACCGGGTAAAACATATGAGGAGTAAAGCAGTACAAGAACATGTGAGTTAAACGCAAGAGGTAAAAGCATGAAGTGTAGGGCCAGTCAAGCCGAGTGAGGTAAAGAACACAAAAAAGACCACCCTTACAATATATCCTCAGCCACACAGTCGTGGGTAAGTAACCACGCTCTATGTGTATTTGAGTCTGATTTACGCTGTGGTAAGTGATGTATCTTTAATAACAATAGTGAGTTTATCTAAAAAGCGCACAGGAATGAATAATATCAAGGTAGAATACAGTAAAAGCTTGGAGGTTCTTAATACGCACTCAGTAAAATCAGCAAGTGTTAAAGCACGGTCAACACAGGCCAGTTAAAAGCCAAAGCCCATTGCGACCTATTACTAATCCTCCCTACAGTGTTTCGCGCCTACAGCACCTCTAATTGATTTACTGATTGACTGCTTTTAAGAAGTATTGTGCATACATGTTAATAAAATATGTTGAGTCAAAGCAGTTAAAACACTTATAAAGTTTACAAAAACAGTAAAACTTGAGTCTCAAAGCAGTAAAGAAACATGCGAAGTTTAGAGCAAGTAAAGCTCAGAAAAAACAAAAGCTATATCCCCTTTTGGTGTTGAGTTACATCATTTAATTGACTTTACTGATTTAGTCTTATGTAAGGTACGTGTAATGAGTTAATGTTTTTAATAAAAGTTCGCATCAACAGCTGCTAGTAAAATAAAATGATTTGGATATCAGGCACTCTCTAGTTTTTTTCTTCTTACCATACAATTATTCTTAAATAAAAATTTAAGAATTAAAAAGTATTAAGTAAGATAAAGTCCATGTGAAGTAAAAATAATGGTTATACGACTTTACTAGTAAAATAATAGGCTGCTGTAGATGACGCTTACAGCTTTTAGCGTCGCGTAAAACTGTTGTTTAATAAACAATGAAAACATAGCAAATAAAAATGGAAAATGACTCTATCAGGCCTACTATGACCTATTTTTCATTTCGCGCGGCCGGCGCTTCGCACTGCTGCGGGTGCAGGGTGCTTCGCATGCCTTTCATGCGAAGGTTAGAGGTGGCTATGGCTGCGGTCCTGGGTGCAGCTTACTGATACTTAGATGTAGACAAAGAGATGAGTCATCAAGTGATCATCTCAAAGATGAATCGATCAAAAATAAATGTATCATAGCAGATGCAGTCATACAAAGATGAGAGCTATCAAAGATAAAACCTTCAACTGTTGATGCCCATCTCATGCCGAGCGAAATTTATATGCTGGTGGCATCCAAAGTTGAGGCATCAAAGTTGCAGAGGCTTCGAGGGGCGGTGAGGAACTGTAAGTGTTATCTGGTTCGACTGATCCATTTGCACCACATATGCGATCACTGGTGCGAGCTGTTGAGTGTAAGTTGTCATATGGTGTTATTGTAAGCGTGTCATAGTGATCGTACTAAGTGCTCATAGTGATATAGTGGGTTATATAAGGTCGTAGTGTGGTATCGTGATGATGTATAAGCGTGTTAGTAAAAGCGAGCGCTGAACTCATACGTAGTGAAGCATGAGCTCCCCTCAGCAACTTCAGATAGTACACCGAACATCGAGTAAATTCCCCTCGTATACCTTTTAACCTGACGAGGTAATTATCATCGCCCATGATTGAGGGCTATCTAGGCTCAGAGGGAGGGCTAGATATAAGAAAAGGCTGATAAAACCTAACGTTGACGAGCAAGCTCAGTTAGGCACAATGATGTGGGCACTCAGCTCTAGGGCCAAGCTATGTGCACTGGACTATGGCTACTCATTGGCATGACTCACCTTGGCACTTTAGTTATATAGGCACTCATTAGGCACTCAGCTTGGCACTCAACCTGGCACTCCATGCTTGGCATCATACTAACTACTTCATTTAGAACCACTGTAATCTAGAACATCACTATGTGTTACTTCTGTACTCTGCGTGCATTCGTGGGCGGACCATCAAAGCATCAAGTTAGAACGCGTCATGGGACTCAAATAATCTTGACCCATAGGTATATGCCCGCTCATAAGTCAAGTCCCAAATTCAGTCCTGGTTCAACACCAAGATTAATGACATTCAAAAAAGGGCCCTACGAGCCCCTAAAGGAAACGGACAAAAAAATTACCGACTGGTCAAGAATTTGACCCAATGGATATCTGCTCAAGGGTGTTTATCTGTTGTGCGTGCGAGCGCGTCACGTTCGTGCTATAAGTGTAAGTAAGTTGTCTATGGGTAATAATGTAAGACTGTCATACGTGAATGTCATGCTAGTAAGTGGTAGTGTGTGTGCTGTGTGTGTGAGGATGTGTGGTGTGTGTGTGTGAGTGGGCGCGCACGGGCACGTGTGTAGGTGTTCAAGTCAGGGTAGGTCCATACATGCGTACAAGTTAGTAACGAAATATGTGACGGGTGGCAAGGCAGGTAAAAAATTAGCGTGGGCCAAAATAGATCCATGGTTATTATGGCAAGTGTCAAGGCCTTAAATATCATGGTCAAAACGAAGGTTAAGACATCAAAAAGGGCTAAGCCCCTAAAGAAGGCCAAAAAATTACTGTGGGTCAAAATTGACCTATGAAGGACAAAAAATTACCGTGGTCAAAAATTGGAACCCATGGTATCTGTCAACTTTGGAGCAAAGGGGAAGGACAAAAAAAAGGTTAAGACATCAACAAATAGCTGGCTTAAGCCCCTAAATTAAGATCAAAATTTCCGTGGGCAAAAATTGACCCGTGGTCGAAAAAAGGGTGGGGAACGTATAACGGTTGCTACGCAACCGTTTGCGCAACCCTTCTTCGAAGGGTTGCAATACAAAATTAGGGGTGCCAAAAAAATTAGGGTTCTCAACAAAATTAGGGTTCTCAAAAAAAATTCGGGTTCTCAAAAAATAGGGTTCTCTAAAATTAGGGTTCTCAAAAAGTTAGAGGGTTCTCAAAAAGTCGCGAGGTTCTCCAGAAAAATCCGGGTCTCAAAAAAAATCCGCGGTTCTCAAAAAAATTCGGTGTTCTCAAAAAAATCCGGGTTCTCAAAAACAATACCGTGGGCCAAAAACTGACCCATGGAAGACCAAAAGGGTTGGGCGAAAAAAATGTAGAAGTCCCAAAAAGTAATGGGCCAAAGTTCAAGGCAGGTAAAAAACTTGGGCCTCAAAAAAGTCAAGCCAGAAAAAGTAAAGCGTACAAAAAAGGTATCAACGGGGCAGGTAAAAAATGCGTGCTCAAAAAAGCCTCAGGTCACGGTTCTGGACGCTGTGAGTCAAAAGACCAACACGAGCGAACATGGGTATTATACACTGGAATATATATATATATATATCATATATATATATATATACTATATCTAATATATATATAATATATATATATAATATATTATATATATATATATATATACCCTATATAATATATCTAGTATATAAATATATATATATATATAGTATATATATATATACTATATATATATATATACCCCTATTATAATATATATACTATAGTATATATGATATATATTATGTATATGTATATGTTATGTATATATTAAATAATATATATATAATATATATATATATATATAATATAATATATAGTATATACCTAATACGTATAGCATATATACTATATATACTATATATATATATATAATATATATATATATATACTATCATAGAATAAGTATGAATATATATATATATATTATATTATATATATAATATATATATATAAGTATATATAGTAAATATGTATATATACGTATATCTATATATATATATTAAAATATATAATATGTTATGGATATATTTGTAGATACTGTACTGTGACTTTTTTTCTTGAAAAAAATTTTCTAAGTTCAAAAAAAAATTTCTAAGTCAGAAAAGTTAAAGTTAATGTTTAGTTTTTTAAAGAAAATTATTGTAGTGGCAAGCTTCTGGCATAATTTCAGAAGCTACCACTAGAGAATTTTTCGTAAAAAACTTTAGCTTAACTTAACTTTTCTGAACTTGAAAATTTTTTTGAACTTAGAAAGAAAATTTTCAGAAAAAATGGAGTCACAGTACAGTATTACAAATATGCACATATTACTAATATATATATATATATACTATACCCTACTTATATATATATATATAGTATATATACCTTATATCAATATATTATATATATATATATATATATAATATATACTATACTAATTTTTATATATACTATTAGTATATATATATATACTATATATATTATGATACGAGTACACCATTTATGTTCCACTTGCATAGCAATAGAAAGTAATGACGCAAATAAATAATTAGAAAGCGATTTGTCTACATACCATTTTTTTTGATAGAGTAAGCGGGTAATAACGATATTTTTTCTGAAGGCCACCGGCAATCCAATCGACAATCATTTTACTATTAAATGTATTAACCGTACGTAGATGTATACATATATATTATATTACTTTATAGTATGCAGTATGGCGTTTAATAATACACCCTTAAATGCCCCAAAGGTGATAATTTCATCTCTTCGGGTGCGCTTATTCCCGCCCGTATATATATATATTATATATATATATATATATATATATATATTAGTATATATATATATAATAATAACTATACATATATATAAGTATATATATATCATAAGATTACACCAGTCACGGACTAAATCCTTCAAGGAGGGGCAGAAATTAAAATACAGAAAAACCGGCCCAAACTTACGTCAAATCTCTCAGGTGAGCGCAGACGTTGGGCTTTAAAGAGAGTAAGATTAAATACAGATGGAAAAAAATAACAGAAGATGGAAAGAGTCGTTTGGATAGAAATGAAGGAGAGAAGAAGGTACCACAACGAATGATCGTTGGATCTTCACAATCTTCACACGATATTATTACTAAATCATTTATTATTTGTGCTCTTGGGCGACGCAATTGAGGTGGAATGCGAGAGGCCAACTCCCCCGAACATTTGCCGCTGTAGTACCTGCTAAAAAAGAAAGAGATAATGCCACCGTGACGTCTCAGTAATAGAGAGTCAATAGAGTTTGAAAGTAGTTGGGCAGTTTATTAGTCTCTAGCTTTAGAATCAATAGTCAAGGATGGAGGAAGGAACTATTCTCAGATGCTTGAGAACAGTAACTCCAAACCAAGGGCGAATAAGTCCTGTATATAAACTGAGAGCTAGCTGTGGCAGAGAAGAAAATTCTTGTCAACATGAATAGACTCCCAGCTTCTTTGAGACACCTTAGCAGCCGTTGTGATATGAGATTTCAAGACAATTTTTCTGTCTATGTCAGACCAAAGAGATGTTTATTGTGCCAACAGGTGGACTGTTTAGAGCCGCTCAAGGAAATATGGAAAGTTGGGAGGTGTTTCTTGAGAGGGAGGTCATAAAGAAGTTGAGTTTTCAAAGAGTTGAATTTCACCATAGGTTGCCGTTGACCCCACCGGAGAAATCCCAAGCCAAGAGGTCAGCAAGAAATAGAATCGGAAAGCTGAAGACGAGGGCAACTCTTAAGATGCAAAGAGGGAGCAGATTTGAAATGAGTGGAAGAATGGGAGAGTTGAGCATCGGCATAAGAGTGAACAGAATTTTAAGTACAGCTGAGAAGATCGTTGATGAAAAGTAAGGATAAAGTTGGAGATAAAACAGAACCTTGCCGAACACCACAATTAAATGGAAAGGGGGAAGAAGTCACTCCATCAGCGAGTGCTGATATATGGAGCGATCACAGAAAATACTTGACAAGAGTAAACAAAGAGAATGAGGAAACCCAGAGGAAGGGAGCTTAGAGAGCAGTGACGCATGCCATACCCTGTCAAAGGCTTTTGATATGTCGAGCGCCACCACACAGGACTCCCTATAGTCCCTAAGGGCAGAAAACCATAAATCATTTAGATAGGAAAGTACGAACCAGTTTGAACTCACAGCGTCAAATTTGCATTACTGATATCTGAAAGAAGGGAATGCGACTCCAGATGATCCTCATCATTTGGAAATAGTAAACATTAAAAATTTAAAATCACTTGGCAAACAATTAAAAATTAAAGCAAAAATACCAAAATAGTAACAAAGAAATTTAAATAAAAGCAGAAAAGAATATTTAAAAACTTAAAAACTTAAACTGACCTATACTCAAATGGTACAGAAAAACACGGGATTACCCTATTCAAGGTGAACTCTTTAGGATTTCACACCACAACCGACAGCCTATCAACTATATTATATATATTATATATATATATATATATATATAATATATATATATATATTAGTATATACTTACATTATTATTATATTACTATCATTATTATAGTACGTTATACCTACTATATATTAATTATAATCACTTATAACTATACCATTTAGCGACTATTAGCATATATACGTTGATATGCAGTCAATTACTATACTATAGTACCACACTAGTTACCTATATCATATTTGCACCCAATTATATGTAGCACTGATCCCTTTAGTCCGTACTATAAACCTCGCCTTAAGTTATAGGCTCTAATACCTACTCATAGATACTATTAATTATATATAGTAGCTTTACATAAACTATTGATATACTTCATAGTTCATATAATTATTACGCTAATATAGCATAATATATACGCATAAAGTCGATACTCATAATGCGCTGTACGATCCCTATATATTGCTGCAATAAGTAGTCGAAGTATATTACTAATAGTCCGTATATGTTGTTCAACAATGTATCTATATAGAACTTACCTACGTACGGAATTATAGTATCTATACTATACTAGCTATAATCAGTAGTATATGTCAAATATACTAGAGTATACTAATGATAGTCGATTGTCTTAGCTAATTTATACCCTATACAATAATTGACTATAGCTATATCAAATAATTGTCAACAACTATTGATACTACTTCACTAGCCCCGCTACGCCATGGTACCTGCGCCGACTACTCATTAATTGACTATATCTATATATATAAATAGAGTAATATAGTGACTATAATAATAATACAACAGGTTCATGTATATTATATCCAGATAGCATAATACGTAACATCTTATAACTATATATATACGCTATACCTGAACTATTATCACGCCTTACATATATAACCTACACTACGTGTATATAATATATATAATAGGTTGCCACATCATTCAGGTGAGAGAGATTTCTGCATCCTACAGATTCTTCATTGAAATGAAAAATAATATTCTGCAATTAATGTATTTTCTATCTTTTTCCTCTCCCGCTCTGCTTCCCCGTCGTATCGTCGATGCTACATGTATTTCTTTCTCCTTGCTCCAGATAACCCCTCTCTGTTCTACCCATTCTCTCCGCCCACAAGGCGGGATTCTCATCCTCGTCCTCTGCTCTTCTCTTCGTCAGCTCTCTCTCTCTACATACTCTCCTCTCTCCTCTCTCTCTCTTCTTCTTCTCTACTATCAATCTCTCTCTGCTGCTTTCTCTCTTCCCTCTCTCCTCTACTCACTCTCTCTCGTCTCTTCATTTAACCCGCATTATAATTTATTCAGACGACGCCCAGTTTAATCTTCTTGAGTTCTTATACATTTAATATGTGCAAACCACTATTAGACGAGATCACAAGTAGAAATAAAAAAACTAACGATAGAAAAAAAAGGTCGACAGAGATACTTCTGAAAAGTCATTATCATATAAGCTAATTAAGTTCGAATCACTAGATTAATAGAAAAAGTCACTTTAAGCCAAACCAATATACAAAGAAGAGTCCCAGTAGTAGTGTAATAGAATTAGAAGATCTTTAATTTATTATATTTCCAGGGGTTGCGGAACCGGAGCCTGGAGCCAGATGGAACCGGACCCGCAGGGAGTCGCACAACAGGTGATCTTGAACGATCTATCCGGCAAGCAGCTCAGTCTTGCATCGGCGAAATATTATTTTTCGAGCTGAAGCTCGAAAACAAATCTTATGTTTAATTTGCAAAAATAAAAACCGCTGGTTATCTGAGCGGAGGCCGAACAACGAGGACGTGGTACGTGCGTGAAGCAGGTCTCTCCATCTTGTCGATGAATAAGTGTATTGCACGGCCCCAATATAGCGAGATCTCTTACAGTCCGGGGTTAAAGCCCCCTCGGGAAGGAGCCCACAACGGTAGAGATGGTAGAGTCAGCTCTCACGCCAGACTTATGCTGAGGAAGGAAGTCCAATCAGAATCGCGGGAAGCCTGCGAGCCAACACTAATTAACCTACCGATCATCCGCGCAGCCTTTGATGTCTTCATATGCGTTGCTTTCTCTTCTCACAATTTTATTTATATTGTTAGAGTTATTTCCATTTAAAATTTGAGTTTGTTCACATTTCGATCTACATTCCTAAAGACTGGTGTTTCTAATAAATATATGACGAATTCTAATCAATGAGCAGATTGACAGAGATTGTGAGCAATCACCTATTATAAGAGAAAAACCTATATAAATCTATATAATACCAAACTATATAATTGAAACGCTAGATAACCAACAAATGAATATATTCTTCAACCCACAAACCTATAAATAAACCTGTGAGTTTAAAAACTCGTAGGAATAAAACATACTACTCACACAGCTCCAACCAACCCATTAGATTTACTTTAAGTTGTTTAATATAAAAAACAAAATTAAATTATCAATGGTAATTGGGATGGAACAAAAATTATTTTTGTGCCTTGAAATGTTGAAAGAGTTATTACAAAAATAAAAAGCAGCTCTCTCTCTCTCTCTCTCTCTCTCTCTCTCTCTCTCTCTCTCGCTCGCTCTCTCGCTCTCTCTCGTCTCTCTCATCTCTCTCGTCTCTCTCTAGTTTTCTTAATATTTTAACTATTTTACTCAGTATTCACGGCGATTTCGTAGTCGTAAGGATCAAGGAAATTGGAAATAACAGAAAAGGGGTGTGTTTCCAGACGTTTACCAGTGACGTCATGGCATAGGAGTTACAGTTTGAGGTAGAGAATGGACAGAATACAAAGGATGAGGGCCCCTGTATGAATAGACGTGGGTTGAAGCGAGTCTTCCTCAATCCAGCTGGTATGCGATAGGAAAGAGCTTAAGAAGAGCACTGGTTGAAGTCAATGAGCATAAGAGATGTTACAGTTCTAGGGTAAGAGAGGTGGACAGATAAAGGATTAGACTGTATGAATAAACGTGTTGAACGAGTCTTCCTCAATCCAGATGGTATCTGAATAGAGAGCTAAGAAGAGCATTGTCTGTTGTAATGACGATGGAATAAAGAGAGTGATGAAGACCCGCAATATGGCGGAAGGAAGAAGAGTGAAAGAATCTATATAGACGAAAACCCGCTGTACCAGACGGAAGAACTCCACAACCAAAAAGTACCACCCCAAAGAACCACGCAAGCACACAGCCAGCTACTATAAACGAACGCAATAAAAGTGGCAACCAGCACCTAAAACAGAACGCACCGAAATCTCATCACCATCACTACATCTGTCTCATAGCTCTGCTGCCTACCCCACTAACTGTCTCCTCTCTACCCAAATCTCACTCTCTTCTCTTCTCTCACCTCTCATCTCCTCCTTCTTCTCCTCCTCTCTCTCTTCTCTCTCTCCTCAAGATTTACTTTCTCAAGGGGATCTGTGTGAATGGAACCATCCCAGATGTGAATGGGATACTCCATGAGTCAAGACAAGGAAAAATAATACCATTATATAAAGAGCAAAAAAAGATGAGATTGTGTTATGAAATTTTGAGGGCTCCTCAGAACCACCAACCTCTTACTCACAAGCCTTTTTTTTTTGTAAAAGAAAAAATTTTCTTTCCAAGAAAGATGGCGAGAAAAAGAAACACCAACAATATTAAAGATAGACGAAAGTTAAAATTATATGTTTCAAAGAAGGTATTATATAAATGTATGAAAGAGTACATAGAGGAACTGGGTTTTTGAGGCATTGAAAACAGCCAAATTTTCTTTGCCTGAATTAAAGATTATAGAAATATGCTCGAGCCGATGGAGGACAGAGAGGGTAGCGAAGAGAAGCCGAGAGACCCCGACTCCTGATATCTGGTTGGAATTTAACTGCAGTTGACTGAAATGTCTTTGAAAATGAAAGAAGTAATGAAATGTGAAGTCGTTGACATATGAGTGGATGGTTAATGAAGTTTAGGAAGATAAGGTCATTAAGGAAGAGTAGAATGTGAATTAAGGATAGGACAGAACCCTGAGGAACACTACCATTAATAGATTTAACGGATTAATTATGACCGTCTACAACGGTTTCTATCGAGCGACACGAAAGGAAATCAAAGCGAAGGATCTCTCTCTCTCTCTCTCTCTCTCTCTCTCTCTCTCTCTCTCTCTCTCTCTGGTGAGGTCAAGAGGAAGAGAGGTATTGTGCACCGAAATGAAAATTAGAATAAAGGTTCGCAGAAAATAATGAAAATAGGAGACAGGGCACCAGAAAAAGCCCGCGGGAAATCCATCACCCAAGGCCATCAATTCCTAAGTGATGATGAGGGAATGGAGAACGAGATTCATTCTTTGGATGCGAATCCCCCCAAACATCTCCGAGGGAGGTGCCGACACCCCAATTATCTCTGAGGGAGGTTTATGCCTCCCCATTTTTAAAATTAATTAAAAAAAATTTTCGAAGGTGTACTTGCAAACATGTTAAGTACAAGTGAAGGAGGAGGAGGAGGAGGAGAAGCGTGGAAGTGCCCAATAAACATATTAACTAAACACTATAAAGTATGATTGAGGCGTACGCTATGGAAAACCCTCTGTGAAGGTGAAGTGCAAACATAACAAATAAAAGAACAACACTCTTGAAACATGCCCAATGGTGGGTATTTGAATTGTTTCGGTCTTCTACGTCCTCTCTCTCTCTCTCTCTCTCTCTCTTCTCTCTCTCTCTCTCTCTCTACTCTCTGTATCTCCTCTCCTACTACTAGATCAGTATTATTATAATATAATATATACTATATAATACTAATATACTATACTATATCTACTATAGTTATATATATATATTATATACCTATATATCTATATATAGTTAATATATATATATAGGACGCATTGAAGGCCTAGGAAAATTCTCTAAAATACCCACCCAATTGGCCGAGAACAAAATGAACTCCATACAGAGAGTCTAGAATAGAAACCAAGTTAACACGCTCTAGAATAACCACCACATCCAAATAAATCACCAAACATCACAAAACTTTCATTCACAGAATAACATAACCTACTACACCCACCCCACAAGTAATACGCTTCCCGCCACCACCCAATACTTACCACTGACCCCTCTCAATGCACAATCACCCACCCCCAACCTAGCGATATATATAATATAATGATATATTATACTATACTATTATTATTATAAATATATATATACTATATAATATATATATATACATATATATATATTATCATCTATTACAAAATCAGTATACATTTATATTAGACTAACAAATATAAATAATTATATGCAAAAAAAGGTTAAAAAAATTTGCAACTTTCTACTACTACTACTAACTATTCTAAAAAATGTACTCAATAATACATAATAATAATAATTCAACAGCCATTAAGCTAATGAAGAAGCTGAATAATAGAGTAATAATAATAAAAATAATAAGCAAATAATAATTAATACATAGATAATAATAATCGAATAATAATTAAATAATAATAATAATTAATAATAATAATATATATAAGATAGTAATAAGAATGTTATCCAACGAAAGTAATACATCAAGATTAAGTTATGTTACACACTGTAACAGCATCAATACACAACATTACAAGCTTAGTAATTCAAAATGATAATGATACTTAAATACATTAACAAAATAAGATTCCACAAAGTTTTAGTTTGTAATATGACTAGATAATTCATAAAAATCAATAATAATAATAATAATAATAATAAAAATAATAATAATAATAAAAATAATAATAATATATAATATTAATCACTAATAAGATTATGAAATTGGTAGTTATGATAATTAAGATGGAAAATAATACAGAGAAAGTAATAATAAAAATATATGAATAATAACAATTAATAATTATTATTAATGAATAAGAGCATAATGAATAATGATGCAACATTGAACATTTTATTGAAATAATGATGATGAATTGCTGAGTTGACCACGGAGATGTTTGCAAAGAATCAAACCTCTTTTTAAAATGAGTCAAAATTTGATGCTGAGGACCCAAGAGAGACACACCTCGAACACACTCACTCGACGATCATAAGGAAATACCTCATACTATAAACCTACAGATCAAATAGAGCACACTACTAATAAGCTCCCTATACAGAGTATGACCAAGATAATACACTAATAGGTTAACAACAGATAGTATACTCACTCACCAGCTCACCCAGATAGCTATATAAACGTACTATACTCATAGTACCTACGCCGTGAAGATAACATCCAGGTATGGATAAAGACAGCACTAACGCGACCTAGAGTAACGTAAGTCGCGATACACCGCATGCCACTCACTACTCTCAATACAACTCACGCTACGTATATGATATACACCAAAAACCCTGACCTATGAACGCGACACAGACCCGGGGCAGAGCAAGCACACGGGCCCACAGACAAACCCCAACAGCGGCGAAACACAACTATCAGGTGTCCACATGTAAGCTAGATCCTCAACTTCACCTCTCATATGAAACTCATATCATCCAAAACTACAACTTATTATCTTAAGCAGATTTCATCAGGTCGAAGAATAACTATACTCTTTTTGCTTTGTATAGTATATTATAAATTGATAGTGATATATAGTATTTGATATAGTACTTAGTATATATATATCCGCTTCTAAGAACTACACAGCATCACGCCAGAACTATATGCAGTTGATACGAATAGAAGATATCAGTACCACTATACAACCGTATAACTAATTATGTTAAGCCACTCAGAAGGTATACTGATATATTATTAAACAGAAACTCAAATATGAGTGAGTAGTCAGTATGTATAGTAATCACCTATAATAGTAATCAATGAGTATCGCCCTCTCGTAGCTCTGTAGCTTTACGATCACGACAATATATTACTCTCCTATATAGACCGCAGACACTCTTGAAACTGGCATACCAATGAACACAACGTTCATGTCTTGTATTTACATAAGATTTTGTGCGTGTGGAGAGACTTGAACAAAGAGACACGCACGCGCAGGAAACACCAGGCCCTATAAATAGCGATGATGCAGCGTATAGTCATAGTAGTACGCAGTAACCGGTAGTACTAGTACACAGAGACTCACCTATATGGTACTATAGTATGTAGTATAGTATAGTGATGATGATATGACTATATTAGTAGGTCTAGGCTGAAGTATTATATATATATATACGGTACGTTCTGAACATAATATACAATCAATACGCCACAATAAATACTATATCAGCAATAAGATCGAACATAGCTCACCTACTCACGCACGCTAGCCTAACTCCTCATACACCTCTAACACTCACTCACTACACTAACACACCTCTCACTCCCTATCACCCTAAACTATACACCCATACTATAATAATAGTACACTTAAACTAAATCAACTAATCAGTCATATACCCCACCTACTATATACACCATACACTATACACCATATGAACAAACCTAGAACTATATACTAATTACCCCACCTTATATTAAGGTTACCATAACTTTTCGTAGAACTAAAATTATTCGCGCGAACACACCCATTTATCCACTGATATACTATACGTACTCCCCCAACAAACTACTATATACCCTTCCGACCTACTCATCACCCATATATACGACAGCACACGCCAGCACATTATAATAACTACACTTCAATACATCCTAACCCAATCAAGCTACCCCAAAAACACCTTATCTCAGTAAACACATCATATCATACACTACCACGTATACAACCACACTAAACATCTCATCGTAAACATGTCCCTATAATAACTTTTAAACGCGTAGAATAATAATAACTAAGTACCTACTACCAAAACATACACAACAATCCACTCAATATAGGCTAATAACAAATATATCACTTACGCATACTTAACTGATGGTAAATATACCTCCACTGCCTCCCCACTATAATCACAGCCACACTCTCTACCTCTAACCTCACATCAACCCATCCGCCCCACCAAATAACAATGATCCTCTCCATACAATAAAGGCACGCCATACTGACTATGTATATTAGTATGTTGTTATATGCGTATACAGTAACCATCAATTCCTCACCTATTTAATATATACCACAACCCCCCCAACAGACACCACGCCACCCCGCCGCCGACCAGCCACAACCTAACCATATATAGTAATCATTACTAACGTATATAAAACGTCCATGTAATCTTCGTCATGTTTTATTATGCCTGTAAAGTAGAGATACTCATATTAGTTGGGGCTCTTCATTTGGCGTTTGCCTGCCTCTTTGCTATCTTTTCGAGAAGCAATGAATTTTCCTTATTAGTTCATGCTCCTCACACAGATCCATTTTATAACGCAACATCACCAACAGGGCATCAATCATAGTTCTCATTTTGGGCTAATTTAATAGTTGCCTTCAAAGTATTTACAGAGAGTTGCGTTTTATCGCTAGTCCACAAGCTGAGCTGTTCATTAAAGAAAACACTTTCCGTAGTTGCATTTGTTCCGGGCAAGCAAAGGAAGAAATTCCACTCAGAATTAATTTTTTGAGTAACTGAAAATATTGATACTGTGAACTTTCCAGATAAAAAAGACAGTAAAAAATATTCAACCCACCAACATTCGGACTGGAGGCATTGTCCTTTTTGATTCCAGGTGACAAAACGTTTCTGGTTCGCAAATACGTTTAACATTGACGAACTCACTCGTATCAACAGCAGTTCATCAAACTTGAATTTTGTGGCATAAGTTCAAGAATAAAAACATTGGGTTTTTGTTTTGTAGGGTATATCCTGGGCATGTTCTGCAAGGTAATCCAGGGTAAAATTTTTCCAAATTATCGAAGGTTTGATCCATTTACTTTAATTACTCAACTCCAGTATTTATAAAGAGGTATTAACACATTTGCCTAAATTTTGCTTACTTCTTGATCCCAGTCCCTCTGTTCTCCAACTTTTTTTAAAGTATGATGATACGGCTGTCGTTAATAAAACGTTCTTCACATTTTTAATGATATGATTTCATCAACAAATTCCACTTAGGACTGAGAGTTACCTCAAAAATGGTGGTAGTTCGCTTGATCCGTTCAATCGTTTTCGATAGCAATGTATGAAAAAAATTGAAAATCGATTATTTTATGAATAAAGTAAAGCCACGCTTCTGACAAAGAGTGTATTTCAATACAATTTTTTTTTGCATAAATGGGCATTTCTATGAGACTGCAAAACACAGAATTCTACGAGGATGAAACTAGATACAAGCGTTCAACTGCGAGACAGTAGAGCAAAAGCAGCCTTGTCTTTGCTATATCTTAGAATTTATCTTTGTAATGTCACTATCGATGTTCAAATTCACGCAAAATTCCTTATCAATGATTCAAACTCCTAACTGTTGTAGAGAATTAAAGAAGAAATATATTTTCCTTCGTCTCAGATATCATAGGTAGCCGTCATTAAGCAGCTGTGTATGAATGTTATTGTGAGAATGTGAGCGGTACAATTCCAAAGCCCCACAATAAATTATGACCAGATATTTTTTGAGTTTTGTTAACATTATTAACATATCACCTCCTATGCTAAACACACCAAAGTTGCCTCATAGTATTATCCTGCACAAAGAGCAAAATGAGCTTTATCAACTGCCATATTACGACACTTTTTAACACTATCACGTTAAGACGAAATAATGCTTGACGTTTCCCAGGCAGATGCATTTCCAGATCGAATAGTTTCCACCCCCTTCTCGAACACCGCCATCACTCTTTAGTCAGACTTTAAAGCATCGCGCCTGATCATATCTGAACTTAAACGGTGCCCTCGAGGCAGTCCGCGACCATTGACTTGTTCCTACCCAATGCAGTATAGACCAGCCGGATAGTCTGCTCCATCATACAAACATTGG
This sequence comes from Trachelipus rathkii, assembly GCA_015478945.1. Lineage (NCBI taxonomy): Eukaryota > Metazoa > Arthropoda > Malacostraca > Isopoda > Trachelipodidae > Trachelipus > Trachelipus rathkii. Next base: position 4,113 of record JABUQX010045246.1, on the reverse strand, counting down.
ACACTATTAACAATCATCTACTTTGAGCTTGCATCGAAGTATCATCATCTGACCCAAGCAGTCTTTTGAATAACGCCCAAATGGCGATGAACGCTGTCGTCGTTACCGAAAAAGAATACTTGCAAAAAAATAGCTTATTAATAATATCCATAGAGATATCTAGAAATACTCATATTAATCATGGCAAACAAAGAGTACAGACACACTGTGATAGATATTTTGTGCTCAAAAAACATCAAAGCAAAAACAATGCTCCGAGCCTGTTTGGTGGGAGGTAAGTCATGGCCAATCCATTTGAGCATTATAGTAAGAACTCATGATAATGTCCTGTGCCATACTATCTCGACACTAAGCCCCGAATGTCTTCGCTATACTAGGCATCCTCATGCTAAATTATATGAACTTCTCATTCTGATCAACCATTATTAGTTCTTACTATTAAATATAGATGGTGATTATTAACTAGATAATTAAGATAAACTATAGTTGTAGTAACTTATGATAATATATGAATATTTATCAGGGTTCAGATATTAAAACTGCATATCTATTTTTTTTCCCCTTACTATTTTCATACTTGTTGATATTGAATATCAGTGATAGACTACCCTCCTTATTGAGAACTCAACGCCCAAAAAAATATCAAGAACGTGTAGTTAATAAGAAAATGTAGTACTGGCTAGGTGGCGTTACAAAATTTGCATTTATTGATAGCGACTTCTCTAAAACTGTATGATCATATCTGATAAAATTTCAATTTCTGTAATATTTAATTGAAAATCCACTAATGTTCAAATATAGTTTTAAATAATGTAAAATAAGAGTGGTAACTGATTTCTAAACTTCCTCTTTAATAATAATTATAAGTACAGACCTAATCTTTTTCATTCATTGGCATAACAATCATATTTATAGAGTTTTTCCTAAAATTAATAAGTAATAAAATAATAATTTAATAATATATAATAATAACATTAAAAAGTAACAGCATATAATTAATAATAATAATAATAACTAATAATCTTAGTATCAATTACCCCTGAGCCTATAATGTAGTAATAAAATGAACATAATACATTTAATAATGAATTAATAATAGAATAAATAAAGTTTTACTTGTCAACTACCAGAATTCCCTTAACATTTTCTTCTGATTTCATTTAATTTCTTGAAACTCTACTTTATAAGAAAAGTAATTAATTTAAAGACGTGTTGCTAACCATAATATCAAAAGAAAAAAATGATATTTAATATACTTTTCTGATACTCCGTTCGTCCGTAGAACGTCGGACATCTTCTAACAGTTTTTCTCCATTAGAGCCCTAAAATCACACTAGACGTTAAATTTGAAAAAAGTTACATCCACACTGATTAGATAACAATGATATATTAGTAATAAACAATTATAAAATTATACAAAAATTAGAAAATTGCTACTCATTTCATATTAATTATAATTATAATAGTGACAATAACTTGAATGATTCTATGCGTTAAATATTCTGGTTATTTTACGATTGTTATTTATATGCTAATAAGCTCTATTTTTACCATGGTGTAAACACTTAAAAAATATATTACCACTTAATAACCTGTCACATATCCGCATTCGAAACACAATAAATTAAATAGCTAGTTATCCATGACGTATCCCCTCAGTATTATTGTCCGTCGGACTATGATAAGTGATTCGCCCCGTTTTTTTATCAAACCTCAATCTTATAGTCATATATATCCTCATATTTCATTTATGTATTCACTGTCCTGTATTATTATATATTTAAATTACATATATATTTGATTCTACTATCATACGTATTTTAACATACAATTAGAAATATATGTATCATAGAATATATATAATACCACAAGTTTTCATATTTTCTGTACTAAATTTATAGACTTAACCGTTTGGCTAAACATTTAAAAGCTTTGAAATTTAGCAGCTGCAACGCAGCATATAGGCTAGAGTATTGATATCCCGCTCCTTCACGCAAATACTATTAAAGGCCAGGAAAATAGCTGAAGAGAAGATTAACAGATGAGTATCGAAACATGTAGAGTAGTCAATGAATTTATGTACGGAATAAGCGAAGGCGCTCGAACAAGGTGATCAAAAAACACGCAAGCGTAATCTTCTTATGACTCGCTCGGGTTGTGACAACAATAGTGGTATTGAGTGATTTAGTACTATATCTTGATATGCTTTATTCTTGTCAGAATACTCTAGTTTAGGTTCAGGCATAGGCCTATATAACCGAGCGATAATTTTATAATAAAATATTATAAGTATATAATATTACGATTGCACATATAAATCCTATCCGATTTGCCCTTATGAATATAACAGGATATAAGTTATAAACTAACATGATATATATATAGTAATATATAGTTTAATATAGTATAGCTATATAATATATACTACTATATATTAATCTATATTAATAATACTATTATATTATTTGTATAACATCGCGCATATAGACGCAGTCTCTACCTGTGACTGTAGGTAGATTTTATCACTAATATCTAATATAAATATATATATACTTATTAATTTATTATACTTCAATAATAAATATACTTTAATATATATTGACTAATAATATATATATATATATAACTTTTTCTAATTTGACCTCCAATATTAATATTTGAGTTCACTTCTTCGCTGCAAAATATTTAATAATTCATATATTGATCTTATAAAATTGTACATTTGCAATAGAATATGTATATAATAAACAGTAAATATATCTGATCATGCGTAATCTCAGTTCTCAGGTTAACACCTGTGTGGATAAGGAGCAGTAATAGGGAGAATATCAGAGTCGCTCAAGGTGGAATTAGGAAAAAAATCAGGCCAAAAGATGTATTATCCACAAAAAAGCACAACTGTAATCCATGTTTCCTCCCTCCTGGTAAATGATACACTGGGATTATTAAGATGAGGATACCCTATTGTGAAGGTAACATTTCTTGCAATTTTTTAGTTCTTTTATTTATAAGTATATTTTTAATAGAAATTTACACTTCCTGACCGTGATATAACTGCGATAAATATATACAATTTTATTTATAATAGCATTTAAATTTTCTTATTTTTTTACAGGGAAATTTTATTGTTATAATTACATTTAAAAAAATTAGTAAGTTATATATTTATTGGCAGATAACTCACGGTAGAAATAATCCTATTCTATAGCCATAATTATATAATATATTATATGAATATTACTTATGTATATATTCTTATGGATAATGATGAGTGCATGTGAAGGCTTATATCGAATATAAATAGTATGTTAATATTATATATATATATCATTATACTATACTATATATATATATAATTAATATTATATGTATATTAAGTATTATAACTATATTAATTAATACTATATAGTATTATAGTTATAATATCATGCTAATGCATGATCAGAATGAGTGAGTTAATTTCATTTATGGAGAACAGCTTCGCCACCAGGTAAACTCTTTACACACAAATCATACACTCACCGTTGACACAGGGTTGAAGAGGAAAGAAATCCATATTCGACACTAGAAAATCACATTATTGAGAGCAAATATTATTTCTATAGCTGAGAAATTTTTTATAAACATATTATATTACAAAAAAATATATATTATAATACACGAAAAATAAATAGTAATATATAGAACATAACAGAGGTAGAGAAACCATTAGATTTTCACAAAAAAAGAATAACAATAAATCATCTGTCAAACACTACAATAGATTACGGAGAAACACTTTGAATAAGAAAATACATTTTTGGTACATCCTTATGTGAATATTGATTAGTATAGGATAAAATGAAAAAAAAAAAAAAAAATTAAACATTAAAATATTTGGCTATTTTTTTGGGGAGGGGGAGCTCGAGCCGGAGTTATCTAAATATATTTATATCATATTTGTAAGGTAGTGCTCTACACGGCGAATGTAGGGGGACTTTGCGAGTCCGACGGCGGAATCACCAGGCGCCCGCGACCGGGCGACGATTGATGTCGAATACCCGATGAGGTGGGCCCACGGGCGAGATGGATACTCCCCCGCGACACCCACAATACCAAAGAGCGAGGGTTCGG
>JABUQX010045244.1:40000-44191 GCA_015478945.1 Trachelipus rathkii | reverse complement strand
GGTAGTGCTGGATTCAGTCAGGTTTGGGTGTTGGCTGCCGTTTTCGGCATTTATCGTGAAACGCTTTCGCGCTTCGTGCCATTTCATCCGAGTCATATGAGTAAATTTTCCAAATTCTCTTTCACTGGTAAAACTCCTTCTATCACATTTATCTTTCCGCGAATGGTGGTGATATATCGTTTAACATACTATTTATATGTGGTAATAACAGTGATTTTGGTGACAATGATAAATAATAATAATGTTATTGATAATTTTTAATATGGTGAATAGTGGTAAATAATATTAATATATAGCGAAATATATATAACAAGCATACTAATAGTAACTGTGGTGATAATAATAATAATTATACAGTGTAATATTAGTTAATGAAAATTTTTAATATATAATTATTATTGCTAAATAATATTAATATATTGTGAAATATTGTATAGGCATAACAACATTAATATTAAAACATAGAGTACAGTGATAGTGATAGTAGTGATAATAGCTTATTGATAATTGATATAGCGTCTATTAATAATAGTGAAAGTGATATTTATATTTGTATTTATTTGTTGTGTTTGTGTATATGTATTTGGGTTATGTATATGTATTTATGTATGTATATTTTTTTTTTTATTATTTAATGTTTTATTATTTATATAAAAAAGCGCCCGATAGCTCGGTGTGAGAGCACTCGCCCAACAAAGCGAGGGTCCCAGGTTCGTAACTGGTCGGGTGGGAGAATGTGAGCTATTCTCCCCCTGGGCTTGGCTCCGTCCTGCTCGGACGTTAAGTGAGTATTTTACCTCCTCCGGGATTGGGCTCTGCCCGTGAGTGACGTTGTTTATGTCTGTAAAAAAAAAAATATATATATATATATATATATATATATATATATATATATATATATATATATATATATATATATATATATATATATATATATATATATATATATATATATATAAATATATATATATATATATATATATATATATATATATATATGTATGTATGTAGTAATAATATATATATATAACTATATATAATATAATAATAATATATATGTATTGTACTGTATAATATATATATATATATAATAATAATATAATAATATAATAATAATAATAATAATAATAATAATAATAATAATAATAAATCAATATGTAATAATAATAATAATATGTATGTATGTATGTTCCAGTCAACCAACAATAATAATAATAACCAATAATATATGAAATATATTGTAATATATGTATATGTAGCTAATAATATAACTATATATATGTATATGTATATAATAATAATAATAATAATAATAATATCTTAATAATATATATATAATAACAATATGTATATAATAATAATGTAATATAATTATAATATGTATAATAATATATATAATAATAATAATAACTATATATATATATAACAATAATAATAATATATATAATAACAATACTCAGCCAACTATTCAACCTACCTATGAAACTATCATAACATATGTATATATATATGTATATATATATATATATATATATATATATATATATATACTGTATATATATATATATATATATATAACTTAACTTAACTTATATATACTTTACTCTATATATATATATAAAATAAAAACCGTGTGAAGTTAATCTAGCAGAATTAACCAAACTTATCATAGCCTTACTGATTTTTCGAACGTTAAAAGAAATGATATTTTTGCCTCTAAGTCTAGGTTAAGATAAACTTAGTTAATTCTGTTATATTGACTTATACGGCGTTGTATTATTTTTAATTTTGTAATTTTTTTATAATATTTTGAGTATATATTAAATACATAAATTAATTAAAAATATAAAGAGGAAGTAAGGCGCTTACTCTACAAAAAGCCGTCACTGACTCAATCGACTTAACTACTGACCTTGAGGCGACTTCACGGCGATCAGGTTAAATGTTAAAATGAACCTGTTCAAAAGTAAACCTATGCATATATATAACTTACCTCTATATATATATATATATATATATATATATATATATATATATATATATATATATATATATATATATATATATATATATATATATATATATATATATATATAACTCATGACTGCCGCGCCGCGGCCGCGCGACTATGCATCCCAGAAGGGTGGCGTTGAGGGAGTCTCTTCCCCCTTCCGAAATTATTTAAGCGATCAAAATAATTTTTGATGGTTTAGGTCTTAATTTTAATTTATAGAGATAATAAAAAAATTATGAAGCAAATTAAGATTATACGGAAGTATATTAATAGAAATGAGGAAAGCTTATATATATATATATATATATATATATATATATATATATATATATATATATATATATATATATATATATATATATATAACATATATATATATGTGCTGCAAAGTATGCTATAGGTTCTTTAAATATATATATATATATATATTGGCACTCACATGAATGCTCAAATCAAGGTTGGTGGAAAATTACGATGGATTGGTAACGATTTAGAGAAACTTTTAAAGAAATTGCTAAAGCTTTAAAGGAGCTTGAGATGGATCAAGATTGGGACTAGCCCAAATGGTGGTCGACAGGTAAAAGGGTCGACACAACAACATCAAAAAAATTTCCTGTACACTCGTCGCAGGTGTTAGTAACGGTTAGGTTAGGTTAGGTTAGGTTAGGTTACGTTAGGTTACGTTACGTTACGTTACGTTAGGTTAGGTTAGGTTAGGTTAGGTTAGGTTAGGTTAGGTTAGGTTAGGTTAGGTTAGGTTAAGTTAAGTTAAGTTAAGTTAAGTTAAGTTAAGTTAAGTTAAGTTAAGTTAAGTTAAGTTAAGTTAAGTTAAGTTAAGTAAAGTAAGTTAAGTTAAGTAAGTTAAGTTAAGTAAGTTAAGTTAAGTAAGTTAAGTTAAGTAAGTTAAGTTAAGTAAGTTAAGTAAGTTAAGTTAAGTTAAGTTAAGTTAAGTTAAGTAAGTTAAGTAAGTAAGTAAGTTAAGTTAAGTTTTGTTGGATTCGTTAGAGAAACTCTAAATAAAAAGATTATTTTTTTTTTTTACTAATATCAACCATTTGACCTGTTGACCATTTGGTACTAGCTTCGTTCAAAGAGCATCAGAAACTCTCATAGCGAGCGGTTCATATGTCTTGAACTTGTGATTGCCTGAAGGGCAGTATTTTGTCTGCCTGGAGGGACTGTACAGCCCCTTCGTTGGTAAGGTCCGTTCTCAAAATAATAAAAAAATCAAAATAAAGAAAAGTTTTAGTACAGTAGATAGAGAGTAATAATAAATATATAAATAATAACATGAATAAATTTTAATTTTCAAACAATGAAATATAAACAAATTATTAAATTAATTAAGAATAAGTCTAAATGATAAACAAATTGCCAAATGTCGCTAATATTTTATTTAATAAATTGACACTTACCAAAAAAATATTTCTCAAATATTGTCAAATAATTTTATAGCATTTTTAAAAGTTCACATCTCACGGGCATAGCATTATTCTAGCAGGGCAAACTTCTCTAGGTAATTTCTACCTAGAATCCGGGCTAGGGATCGAACCCGAGCCCCTTGCCCTGCGACTCTGTCGCTCTACCGATTGAGCCACGGGGCATGCAATATTTCACTTTGCTTTCAACTTTTTTGGAAGGGAAGCAAAAATGTTTCGATGAATTTAGTTTTGTAGAGTTTATTTTAAAGGGGATTTCAAAGCATCAAATCATGTTATGTAAATCAATGGACATGTCACTGTGTGCGACTGTAAAGCATTCGTTCACAGTTTTCAATCTTTATGTGACTTTTTGTGTAAGTAAAACTTAATTGAAATAAAAAAAGAAAATGAAAAAAATCAATAAAAATTGGAAATCAAATCGCGTACACGGTAACATCATATATATATATATATATATATATATATATATATATATATATATATATATATATAATTATATATATATATATATATATATAATATAAAAATCTATAACAACAAAAATATATATCATATATATATATATATATATATATATATATATATATATATATATATATATATTCTTTATTGAATTGTATCATTCCGCAAGCAACATGAAAAATACTTGAAAAGCAATTGTTCAGATATTGAAAAATTTCTTCAAGTACAATTTTAAAATAAGCCCCGCCCAAATGTGATATATAAATTTAAAAA
>JABUQX010045244.1:15000-37500 GCA_015478945.1 Trachelipus rathkii | reverse complement strand
CTAAATCTGTTTACAGAGAAGGGAAAGGAGAAAAAATGATTAAAAGAATTCATCATTCTTCCCCTTCTCTGCTTCTTCAAATTTGTTTTTAGTCATCTTACATTTGAAGAAGTTCTTATTTGCTGTTCCATTTTCATGTTCATCCTTCACTCCTCTGGAGGTTACATTTTTCATTTTTTTATTATGTAATTCTTTGGTGAATATATCAGCAAATTGATCATTACTATTCACCCATTCTATTTTTTGTATTTCTTGATTATCTAAATATTCTCTTATTGCTGATATTATGATTCTCATGCTTTTAATTTTTGATTGTCTTTCTGACATTAGAGTATCTACAAGTGTCTTACTATCGGTTCTCAAAATTAAAGGTATATTCTTATTAGTAATTTCTTCCCACATTCTTTGTATGTACAATGATTGTTCTATTCCTTCAAGTAAACTATTTGCCTCTGCTTGTATAACTGAATGGTTAACTTTCTTTGATTTATTTGATTTCCACATTATGGGTATCATTTTTCCTTTTTTATCCACAGCAAAAATTATACATCCCAGTTGTGTTTTATCTCCTTCTCTATTAGCAAATGATGAATCACAATATGTTATGAATTTCTCAATTTTCTCATTATTTATTTGTATGATATTTAATTCATTTCTGTATTTTTTTATCAATCTATGAAGTTCTTTATAATCTTTAATACTCAGTTCTCCCTTACTCATTTTACTAACTATATAAGATAAATCTGGTCTTGTGTTTCTTGCCATCCAATTTAATTTTCCTATTAATTGTTGGTATTCTTTTACTTCTCTTTTATTAAGTTTTCTATTTTCTTTTGTTTTTATTTCATTAATTTTAATCTTCTCCCAATAACTATTTTGCTCCATCATTATCATGTTTTCTTTCTGACATAATTGAACTCCTAAATATTTAAATGATTTTGAACTACTTTCTCCTATTTCAAAAATGTTTTTTAATTTGTTTATTATATTGCTTTCAAATTTTTTACTTCCTACCCATAAAATATCATCTACATGTGTACATAATAATCCTTCGATATTATTTGAATCTTTCATTATAAATAGTGTAGGTTCCATTTTACTTTGTCTTAGACCTAACTTAAGTAATTGTCTTTTCAATGATAAATACCACATCATAGCAGCATCTTGCAATCCATATACTGTTTTATTCAATCTCCATAGTTTACCATTATCAAATTCTGGTGGTGGTTTTAGATATACTTTTCTTGTTATTATATCTCCTTGCAAGTATGCTGCTGAAATATCCATAGCATTTATTTTTCATTTCTTTTCCTGAGCTATGGTTAATATCATTTTCATTACTTCAGATGAAACAGTTGGTGCATCTGTTTTTTCTTCCACTGTTTCTTCATATCCTTTAGCTACCAATCTAGCTTTAAATTTTTTCTTGTTATTCTGCAATAATTTTTCACTAATTACCCATCTTACATTAATTGCTCTTTCACCTTTATCAGTTACTTCTTCAAAAACCATGTTCTTCTTCCAATTTTCTATCTCTATTATTTTAGCTTGTTTAATTTCTTCATTAGAATGATTATAATAACTCTGATTTACTTCCTCATCTTCATCTTCACTATCTATTTCATCTATTTTCTCCTCGCTTGCATGACTCCTCATCGCTATTTTCTTCATTTTCAATTACATCTAATTCATATATTTTTCAAATTCTTTCAAATCTATATTCTATTTGTATTCAAATTGCGTATGTTATAGCATTTATTATATTTTTTACTAGTTGCTTTGCCAGCTCTACTAATAACATAACAATTTAATATATCTTCATTATTCTTTAATTTCATTTCATAGTATTTACCAGTTTTCACATTTTTTGGATCAATTTCTTCATATTCATCAATTGATGTCATTTCTTCTTCTTCTTCATCTTCAGTTTGATTTTCATTTTCATTATCAGTTTCATCATCCATAATATTTGACCATATTATTTCTTCTGTATTTCATTACCATTCTCATTTAAATTATCTATTATGTTTTCATTTCTTTCTTCTTCATATTCATCCTTTTCATCTTTATCTTCAAGTTCTTTGTTATTATCATTTAATCTACATTTTTGAATTCTTGTGGAATGAACTTTTGATACAGATCTTAAAGTACCTCCATGTTTTACTATGATTTTTCCGTCTATACACATTATTTTAGCTGGTCCTCTCCATTCTTTATCAATGTTTCTTTTGTAATATACTTCTTCACCTATATTTATATTTTTTGACATGTGTTCTCTTATTTGACTTCTCAATGCACGTTTTATTTTCTCTGAGCTTTCATTTTCTATATGTATTTTCTAGCATAGTCTATTGTTTCTAATAATTCTTTAATCATGTCATCAGTATCTCTCTTTTCACTTATTATTACGTTATCAGAATCTACTATGTTTGGTATTCCTATGTTTCTTCCAAAAACAAGTTGATTAGGTGCATATCCCAAATAATTTGTTAGTCCATTCTTAGCAAAAATTGCCCATGCCATACTATTCTTTCTATCATGTCCTTCTTGTTTTAACTTGTATAATGATTCTTTAAGTAACCCTACTACCTTTTCACATAAACCATTACTCCATGGGCTTTCTGCAGCTGTACTCATTAATCTGATATTCAATTTTGTAGTAAAAGTTTCCATATCTTCATTTTGAAATTCTCTTCCTGCATCAGACATAATACTATTAGGACTTCCAAAATATATAATCCATTTTTCAATTAACCTTTCTATGATTTCTTTACTGGTTTTATTTTTTAACCATACTGCTTGTGTATATCTTGTTGCATGGTCTATTATTACTAAAAATTTATTACTCTCAAATTCTCCTACATCTAATTGAATTATTTCATTAAATTTATTTGCTAATGGCAAACCTACCACAGGTCTTGGTGGAGTTTTCTTATATTTTTGACATATTTCGCAGTCTCTCACAATTTGCTCCAATTCTTTTCTTACATTATTCCAAAAATCTTCTTCTTTTATTTGTTTTTCATTAGCATTTTTTATTGTTTTAAATAATTTTTCTATTCCACAATGAGCAAATTGTCTATGTAGTTTTTTCAATTTTTCTTTTCTATCTTTTTCTTTTATCCAATTTTCTTTAAATTGACTAATCCAACATGTTTTCTTTTGTTTTCTATTCAATAGTATGCAGGAATGTCCTCCTTCATTATCAAAGGTCTGTACTTTCTGTAGATTCAAATCACAAATATCAACAGTTCCATCTTCAATATTAATTTTTAATTTCATTCTTTTCATGGCTGATTTACCTAGTAATAAAGGTATATCACCCTCTATTACATTGATTTTTAAATCAAAACTCTTTCCTTTGATTTTACAAGGCAATAATATTTCTTTTAATATTTTATATTCTGTTTTTCCAAATACAAAACAACCATTTTTAAATTTTTGTGTGTCCTTTATATATTGTAATTCCTCATCAGTTAATCCACTAATCAATTTTGTTAATCCTAATTCTCCAATTACTGTCTCTATACTTCCTGTATCTATAATAGCCATTACATCTTCTTGATATTTAATTTCTTTAGAGTCTGTGTATTCTTCATTATTATTGAAAAATGTTCTATTTATTTTTCTTTCTTCTAATTCTATTTCTAATTCATTTCTTCTTTCTTCTTTTTCTGTATTGGAGGTAATTTTTTTTAAATATAGTTTTTCATTATTTCTTTCTATGAAAAATATAGATTTATTATTTTTTTCTTCTATTGGTTCATTTTCTTTACAATATTTCATTATGTGTCCTTCTTTTTTACATTTCCAACACACATTATTATATTCTTCATTCCAATAGCAATCTTCTGTTTTATGATTAATACGTTTACAAATACCACATTTATTGAAATTAAACTTTCTTTCTCTCCAATAACATTCATCAGTGTTATGATTATTGTATTTACATATTGTACAGAATTTATTATTATTATACCAATTTTCATTTTTATTACCTTCTTTTTCTGTGATTTCACATACTGATTCCATCATATTTACAATTGATTCTTTAGTTATTAGAAAAATATTAGTTTTAATTCCTTCAATCTTATTTATAATTAACTTTCTTTCCATGTCCTTCATATTAGAATTACTAATCAATAGGTATGAATGTACCTTTTCACTTATTTTAATATCATCCAGTTTTTCACAATCTCTTTTAGCTTTATCATATCTTGCTACATATTCTCTGAAAGATTCTCCTTTCCTTTGTTGCATATTCAACAATGTTTGTACTTTAAGATAACTTTCTTGTTCTTTGTTTCTACTATATCTTTCTTTTAATGTATTTATAATTAATTCTACTCCATTTTCTGTCCATATTTCTTCTTCCTTTAAAGACATAATTACTTCCAGTGGTTCACCTGCTAAACCTCCTATTATTTGTGCTATTTTAGTTTTTTCTTTTTCTTGAGACACTTCTCTCCATACTTTTAACTTAAATAAGTATTCCTCAAAAGATTCTTCCTTTTTTCCACTAAATTTAGGTATTATTAAAGTCATTTTTCTTTCTTCATTTGTTTCTCTTTTTTCTTTAATATCCATTAGTTCCTTTATCATGTTAGTTAGCTTATCCATTGTTACTGATAAAATTTCCTTTGCAGTTTCTTCTTCTTTTTCCATTTTGTTTATTTAGTATATAAAATTTGTTTGTTTTTAAAATGTTTAAAGTAAACTTACTTTTAGTTTCATTTCTTCTTATATCCAAAGATGTTCATTTCTTTTTTGGTGTTTGTATATTTGAATGAATTGTGATTTCCTTTTTTCTCTTTTCTCATTTATGTCTTCTTTTTAATTAATTTAAATATTCATTTGTTGTTGTTAATTTTCTCTTTATAATGTTCTTAAATATTATTTATTTATTATGTATTAATCTTATATTACTTTTTATAAATTAAAAACAAACATTACATATATATACTAATTTTGTTTATATATCTTATATCTAAATCTGTTTACAGAGAAGGGAAAGGAGAAAAAATGATTAAAAGAATTCATATATATATATATATATATATATATATATATATATATATATATATATATATATATATATATATATATATATATATATATATATATATATATATATATATATATATTAAATATTTGGGATCCGCAGAAACGATATATATATATATCTAAGTTGGAGAGTGTCCGTCCATTAGAATGTAAAATTTTCGATCTCGTGCAGTAAATACTTGCATGTTATTTCGTAATACTAAAGGAAAAAGATCGTTAAGATTTAATTTTAATTTATAAGAATACTAAAAATAATAATAAAAATAATTTAAGAGTATATAATAATAGATATGAGGAAAAACACTTATGGTTCTTGAAGATTTTTTATGTTACGTGGCTATTGAAAGCATAAAAAAAGGATCTGTAGCAGAGGCAATACTAAGAAGATTGAAACATATAGTGGCAATGTTTGGACAACGATATGATAGTGGAGCAGATAAGAAATGATAGAGAGGTGTTCAAGCTGTTGATGATACTCAGCGGCATTGTATGTTTGGGCACTGTACACACATATGTGGAGTACAACATGTCAGATAACTTCTTTATTGGCGCTGTGAAAACAACTGGGTCTATTTTAGGTTAACAAGGCGAATACTATTTTAATAGGAAAAAAATTTTCTGACAATATGAACCTAGCTTGCACAGATGATGAAATACCGTAGGTGAAAAGTTACGACGGATTTTTACGAATTAGAGAAGTTTTTAGAGCAAGTTGAATCTTTAGAGGAGGTTCAGATGGATCAAGATATTGAGCCTTCTTCAAAAACCTCAGTTCTATTGAAATCTGTAATCACGAGAGAATTATAAGCTTAATTCTGATTTCAGCTTTACTCTCCTTCACTCGTAAATTATGTACTACTTTACAGTATCCATCATTAGTGACAGCAACTGCTCTTAATCATATTTAAAATGTGATGTTCGTTTTGAAAGATTTTCGTTCAAAAATCTATGAAGATTTTTCAAACATTTTGGAAGTTGGATCAAAACTTCTGCTTACTGTTAATGAAGAAATGAAAATGCCCCGTGTCAGAATCAATATAAAGGGAAAAAAATAAAATAATTGCAATTCTATTACTTGATGAGTTTTCAAATCAGATTGAGAGCAAGTTCGTGAGCTCTCATAGACCCATACTTACCAATCTTAATAAAGTGATTAAATCGATATTTATTAAATATTTTACTTATTTTGTAAATAAATTTGATCTCTATAGTCCCGTTTGATTGTTAATGATTTTAACATCTATCTTACTCACCACGTGCACTCAAGAATGATATATCTCTACTCTGCAAGGGCTCAAAACATACTTTCTGAACTACGCCCCATCACAAAACCTCGCGATTTACTTATATTATGCACCATTCTTCTAGATTGTGCTAAATTAACAATCCTTTATTCCAGGCACTCTTTTACTGACTCTAGCCACTTTTTCTTAGCTCCCAGTCGGTCGCTTCCCAGCACATTCACCGCTATACAACCCCTTAAAAAATCGATTACCATCCACCCTTTCTAAATAACCTATTCAAGCATCTTTTTTACTCTTTTACCTACTTTAGCACACCACACGTACTTCTCCTACATTGCTAGCGGCGATTCCTTCATTTGCTGTCCAGGTTTGCTTATTTTCATCTTGTTCACATTCAACTGATTGATTTGCAAGTGCCTTCACATACTTTTCCTTATAACTCTGTTCATTTAACTTATCACTCTCACCTATTCACCACATCCTTTTTTTTCTTTTCTTTCCATCCATACTTCTACTAACATAATTTTACATCAAACAAAATGAGCTGATATTTCCATTGACAACATCTTGACTGATTATTATATATATATATATATATATATATATATATCTAAATATAATAACAATAATAATATGATAAAATAATAATAAATAATATAATATATATATCCATATATATATATAATATATACAGTTTCATTATACTAAATCTAATAGAGATATACATATTTATAATAATAATAATTTTTGTTTATATATATATATATATATATATATATATATATATATATATATATATATATATAACTATATATATATATATATATATATATATATATATATATATATATATATATATATATATATATATATATAACTGCTCATATATATCACCAACTTCCCTAAATGATACTGGAAAAGAAATTGGTACAATAGTCCAATGGCACTCTCACACTCTGGCACTTAAGTGTTCTTTGTCCTTTTTTGTTCTATTTTCGAAATCTTTCGTAATTAGTGAAAAGTTTTTTTTTGTTTCGTTCTATTTCTTTTTGTTTCATTTGAAAAAATTTCTTTTTCTTTTTTCTTCTTCTTTTCTTATTCTCCGTTTTAATTTACTCTAAGACTTTTCAGTCTGAAAATATGTGAACCGTTTTTTCCTCTCTCTCTCTCTCTCTCTCTCTCTCTCTCTCTCTCTCTCTCTCTCTCTCTCTCTCTCTCTCTCTCTCTCTCTCTCTCTTTCTCTCTCTCTCCATTAATGTTTGCAATTTTACGACAATCATCTGCCATGGAGAAGAAAGAAAAAAGAAAATATTGATCAGTATAAAAAAACTCCGTTAAAGAAGACAAAAAAAAAAATCCTTTAAAAATGATAAAAAAAAACATACTTAGTGATTCACAGCGTAATAAACTGTTGAATCATTTCTGCCTCTTACAAGGATTGGTGGTGTATAAAAACCCAATCCTCAAATGTAAATAAAATGGCGGACAATATCGTAAATATAATAAATAAAAGTCATTCAAAATCCCAAAAGGATTTAATTCATTTTATAAAAATAGAAAAATGCAAATTCAGCATTTTTTTCTGAAATAATAACTATCGTATATTCTTTCCTATTTAATATTTATGAATGGAGAATTGTCACATAAATATCAATCTCTTCATAACGTCTGACAAGTGTGATGGATAAAAATTCTCTTTTTAACAGAAATTGCAATTGCAATTATTGTATTTTTGGAAGCTAGTACCTAATGGTCTACAGAGAAAATGATAAAAAAGTCAAATGTTTTTACATTTGTGAAAAAAATCTAGTTATTTAGAGTATCTCTATCGAATCCAGCAAACATAACCTAACCTTACCTTACCTTACCTTACCTAACCTAACCTAACCTAGCCTAACCTTACCTTACCTTACCTTAACTTACCTTACCTTCCTAACCTAACTTAACCTAACCTAACCTAACGAATCCAACAAGACCTAACCTAACCTAACGATTCCAGCAAAAACCTAACCTAACAACTTAACTTAACCTAACTTAACCTAACTTAGCCTAACTTAACCTATCCTATCCTAAAGCCTGCTGTGGGCTGCACGGGAAACTCTTTTGATGTTGTGTTGACCATTTAACCTGTCCACCATTTCCCTATCGACCATTTGGTATAGTTCCCTATTTTTGTGTTACAATTAATAGGAACAAAGGACGGAACATGGGAAATATAAAAACTGTAAGAAAGCACGTGGGCCTAAAGAGACTGTCCCACTCAAACTAATTGAAAGATATTTATTCATCAAACACTTGCTCAGACTAAATGCAAAACCCACACCGCACGGCACCATCAGACTTATCAATATCCTACCCAAAGTAAAGACCAATATAATATATGCACCAATCACTACTACTACTACTACTACTACTACTACTACTACTACTACTACTACTACTACTACTACTATTACTACTACTACTACTACTCCCACCACTAACTATAATTCTTTATATTTATTTCTCATATATTTTTACTTATATATTTTATGGTTGTCTAGGATACATCGATTAATTTGTATCGATTAAAAAATGTCTTTTCAAATGTAGTTGGTGTAAGTAAAATATATAAAAAAAAGTCTTCTTCTGATAAAATTAATCAGTAAATATCGATAAAAGTTCTTTTGTTCTATAATCGATTACTAAGTATCAATAAAAGTTCTTTTGTTCCGGTGTAATCGATTAGTAAATATCGATAAAAGTTCTTCTTGTTCCGATATAATCGATTAGTAAGTATCGATAAAAGTTGTTTTGTTCCGATATAATCGATTAGTAAATATTGATGAGAGTTCTTCCTGTTCCGATATAATCGATTAGTAAGTATCAATTAAAGGCTAACTTTGGTTTATACAATTTTTAAAATTAAATATGAAAACATATTTACAGGGAAAAGTAATAAAAAAAAATTAATATTTCTCATATTAGTATTTAATTAAAATTATTCTTTTTAATTATAAAAATATTAACATTCAGATAAATAAAAAATATAAAAAATATTTTCAAAATAAATTTTAAATATTTGAATAGATATTAATATTACAACAAAATTATATATATATATATATATATATATATATATATATATATATATATATATATATATATATATATATATATATAACTATATATATATATATATATATATATATATATATATATATATATACTATATATATATATATACTGCTATATATATATATATAAATTAAAACCAGGAAAAGACCCTTCTGACCCATCACTCTATTATCAACACTATGCAAACTACTAGAAAAAAACATACTAAACAAAATAACTCCACGCATCATCAAACACAAATTCCAACACGACTTTAAACAAAACCATTCAACTACAACCGCACTCACAAACATCATACAACCCACAATCAAAACTCAAAACCAACTCACAAAACAGTAATCATAGCAATCGACATCAACAAAGCATTCGATACAGTACCTAAACACAACTTGATCCACAAAATAACAAAATCTAATATCCCCACTAACCTAAAGAAATGGATTTCCAACTTTCTATCAGGTCGACAGCACAAATACAAACAAACAACACAAAATCTTGAACAGTACATATCAACAACGGTTCACCCCAAGGCGCAATCTATCCCCACACTATTCCACCCTATTTTTGGCTGATCTACACAACCACAAACAGATTGTACAATCATAATAACCTACTCCATAGACTCTCAAACCTATTTCGTCTACCGCCCACTTTGAAAATCAATTATTTTTCAGCGCCCCCCAATTTTTTTACTTTACCAAAACTTAAAAACCACAATAATATATATATATATATATATATATATATATATAACTATATATACTATATATACTATATATATATATATATATATATATATATATATATATATATATATATATATATCTATATATATATATACACAGCTCATATATAATACGTACAAAGAAGTATGAAGACTAAGAGTACTAAATAACTTCCAACACCCCATTTTTCTACGCCCCTTACCGCCCCCCTCTAGGCCTCCAGCGCCCACAAGGGGGCGTTATCGCCCACTTTGAGAAACACTGACCTACTCAGATGACATCACCATAGCCACTACACACTAGAACCTAAACACGGCCACAAACCTGACACAACAATACACCAACCAACTTCAAACATAGCTAACAGAAAACAGAATGTCCGCCTCACCAAACAAATCCTCAATTACATTAATCACCACCGACCGCCAACATGGCGCCACACACTCACAAGTCTAACTAAACAAGATTGCTATACCGTTTAACAAAACTCCCAAAATCTTCCTAGTAACACTTGACACACATCTCACTTTCACAAAACACATAAACAACATAACCTCATCTGCTAACAAGAAACTGAACATATTAAGAACCATCGGTTGCACAGACTTCACAAACAATAAATCAACATCCACCACCATACAAACAATTCATTCGCCCGACTCTAAGTTACGCTTCTCCAACCTGGCACCCACTACTGACCAAAAATAACATAAAGAAACTCCAAACAACACAAAACAAAGCTCTAAGAATCATCACAGGATGCACATCAGCAACACCACAACAACACCTGCACAAAGAAACCAAAATTCTACCAATGGGCACACATCTGACATGATAGGCACACAATCTTTTCCAAACCCAAACATCCCCACCCATTGCCACATTGCACTCTCTTAATCCTACCCACCACAACTCAAACAACCTCCTCCTCACCACCCTTTATGCAAACAATATCCTGAACAAACATTCCACCACAAAGCCTTAGTCAACACTAAGCAGTATAACCAAATCAAATCACACTAACACAAGCAGTAAAACCGATTAAGACACAGATCACAAAACACATTTTAACAAACACTCACCCAGGAAATAGCACCAAAATTCACTACTACAAGAACTAGTAGTCAAGTCATCCATGCAAAGCTAAGGATCGCCATCACCCAAATTACAACACTTAAAAAACACAATAACCTTAACCAGACAACACAAGCATCTGCTCAAAACTTAACCAGGTTCGGAGGATACATCTCACTTCTTTCTCTCCTGTATAAAAAAAATTCTCAACTAAGAACAACGTGGAACATAATCCCTGGAAGATCTTTGGAGGAGACCGGTTGCGTCAGCGGGGTACCTGGGCGCGGTGTGACCTCTTCAGTAAGAAGGAAGGTAGCAGTGCGCTTATCCAGAATATATATATATATAATATATATATTATATATATATATATATATATATATATATATATATATATAATATATATATATATATATATATATTATATATAATATATTAAATTAATTAACCTCTGCACATTTTATTAACGGATATGATACTTAAAAATTGTTTAGGTCGAAAATATTTCGGGCCCATGCTCTCCCCTAAAGCCCCATGAAGGATATAGTATAATATATATATATATATATATATATATATATAGTATATATATATATATATATATAATATATATATTATATATATATATATATATATATATATATATATTATATATATATATATATATATATATATATATATATATATATATATATATATATTAAATATTCAGATTTAAATTCAAATTTTTAAAATATAATTGAATTTTAAAAAAATTCGTTTATTATTAATGAATTGTTATAATTAATAATTAACAATCCAAATAAATTTTTTTTTTTTGATTTATTTGAAGATTCATTTCAATGGAAAAATATTTTTGAAAATTTCCTTTCAGAGTATCTCAAAAATTATAAAAAGAATTATTTTGAAATAAATAAAATAATTATTTCAAAATTAAATCACCAATCGAAATTATTTCAAAATTTAATAAAAGAAAATAATTCTTCGGAAATTCATCCCTCATATCTATGAAAATTCCCTTAAATCTATGGAAATTCCCCTAAATCTGAAAAATTCCCCTAAATATTGGAAAATTTCATTAATTTTGGAACTTTGAATTCCTTACATATTTGAGTCTTAAACGAAATTTTTTATACTTTATGAAACATTGTTCGGTCTCTGAATGGAAATCTTTTTTTTATTATCATTATTATTATTATTAATTATTATTATTATTATTATTATTATTATTATTTTTATTATATTATATTATATTGATTATTTTAATTTCGTTATTATTTTTATTATTATTATTATTATTATTATTATTATTATTATTATTATTATTATTATTATTATTATTATTATTATTATTATTATTATTATTATTATTATTATTATTATTATTGTTATAAATATTGCCGTAACTATTATTATTATTATTATTATTATTATATATTATTATTTTATTATTATTATATTATTAATGATATTTTTATTATTATATATTATTATATTTTATTATTTATTATTATTATATATTATTATTATATTTATTATTATAATTATGTATTATTATTAATTATTATTTATTATATTATATTAGATTTTTAACATTATTATTATTATTATTATATATTATTATATTATATATTATTTATTATTATATTATTATTATTATTATTATTATAATATTTTATATATTATATTATTATATTATTATAATTATTATTATTATTTCTTTCTTTACCATCCCCTACATGTCTCCAGATGGGGGGTAGCGTGCACAAAATGCCACGTAAACAGAATAGTTAAAAGAAGAACATGAAAAAACAATGGAAGCCCTCCATACCCTCCCCCCTCATACCCCCCCCCCCTCATACCCCCCCCCCATACTCTTATGTGAGTGGCCCCCTCCCCCAAAAGTCCACACTAGGGCTTCGCAACACTGAGACAGACCAACTCCGTGGTATCTCGTTAGTGTTAGGATTCATCTCTTGGGTTATGCCACACAGCCAGAACCCCTCTCTAACCCTCGGCAAAATTCTTCTCGCTGGAACCAATTTCATATTCTTTTCCTTAAGACACTCCTTACTAACTCAATTCACTTTTTCTTTGGTCTCCCAGCCGTTCGATTCCCATCCCAACACACACACCTCTATACATTCGCCTAACCGACCGACTATTATCCATCCTTTCCATATGATCAACCCATCATAATATACTCTCGGCTATTCACACCTATCTTTACACCACACTTCTCCCTAACTCACTCATTCATTATTTTATCAATTCTTCTCACATGTAACACGCCCCTAAGATTATCCATTTTAACAGACTACACCTTAACTCTATTCCTCTGCACTAACACAGCTAACAACATACCCTCATGCAGAATCCTAGCGTATTTAAAACTTAGTCCCCATGTAGTAACCAAAGATTTAATTGCACCAGTCACCTTCCTACAACTCATAACTTTCCCTCTATACAAATCATCATCCGTCCACTTTTCATCCAACATATAGCCTAAATATTTAAACTCAGTAACTTGTTCCAGTTGCTTACCATTCATCATGATTTCACACTGCGGACACCCATCACGATCACCTTATTTTAATCTATATTTATTTTCAAACCCCTTCATTTTACACACCTTGACAAACTTCTCTATTAATCATGTCTAACTTTTTTAACATTCGCCACACAAAAACAAATTATCAGAGTACAATAAGCAGGGTATTCTACACTCTTTTCCATTCTAAATCAGCCTAATACCTTCCCCTACCACCCATGCCTCTAATTCTTTCATCACTCGGTCCATATACAAATTAAATAGCCATTGAGCAACACATCCTTGCCTTACTTCTATATTAACATTAAACCATTCAATCTCCACTCTATTTATTTTTACTTACACTTCACTATCGTCATATATACTTTTGATTCCATTCAGAAGCCTACCATCAACATCATATATCACTAACACCTGCCACAGAGTTTCTTTATTAATTGTATCCTACGCGTGTTGCAAGTCTATAAAACCTAAATACAACTTATTCTTCTTCTCTCTCGTTTTTACAATCATTTGTTTCAATGTGAAAATTTGATCTCCACATCCTCTAGAGCAGCGGTCTCCAAACTTTTTTGATCGCGTACCCCTAAAACGAAAACAATTATAAGTTGTACCCCCTATAGGCATTATATAATACAATATAATATAATATAATATAATATAATATAATATAATATAATAATAATAATATAATTATATATATAATATAATATAAATTAATATAATAAATATAAATAATAATATAATAAAATATAATATAATATAATATAATATAATATAATATAATATAATATAATATAATATAATATAATATATAATAAAAGACACGGAGAACATTGAGAGAACCTTACACTCGCGTGATACACGATCGTAAGCTCGCAAGTGATCATGAACCTACTTCTTTGGCGTACCCCCAAGTATCACTTTGGGTACCCCCTGGGGTACGCGTACCCCACTTTGGAGACCACTGCTCTAGAGCTTCTAAATGCAGTCACTCTACGCACTATTTCAACCAAAATGCCAGCATATATCTTCCATACAACACTCGATAAACTAATTCCCTTATAGTTTTTACAGTTCCCCTTATCTCCCTTATCTCCTTTAGCCTTATATAAAATCACTATCACTGCTCTTCTCCAATCCCTCGAAATCACCCTTCACAAAAGCTTTGTTAGACAATATCCGTATCCAGTCAATTACAATCTCACCTCCATTCTTAATCATTTCACCAGTAATTCCACCTATACCGGCGGAATTGACATTCTTCAATTTTCTCACTCTACCTATTACCTCCTCCCTACTAATAAGCTCATCTCCAAAATACCTATTCCTTCTTACATCATTAAACCCACACACATTCACTATCACCTCTTCATCCCCTCTAATATTATGCAGACTTTCGAAGTGTTCCCTCTACGCTCTTCTCAAGTCCACCCCATCAGTCACAAAACCACCATCCCTATTCCCTATTCTATTCTATGAAGATTTACCCTTACTATCTTTCTTAGCCTTTCGTACTTCCTTCCAGAACAGCTTCCTAATCAGTTGTAAGTCTAAATTCATCCTCCTTCCTAACTGTTTATCTACCTCTTTCTTTCTCCTACGTATATAACTTTTAGTCTTCCTCTATCCTCCTTTTATATCTTCACAAACATTCCTTTCGAAATCTCATCATTTGCCTTTAGCATATTAACCATGCTCTTTTTCGTTTTTAAACCGCTTGCATTACCTTTTCATTCCAGCATTCACTATTAACATTATGACTTCCTACTTTAGCACATCCACATACATCTCTTGCGCTACTGACAACTGCTTCCTTCATCTGCGTTCAGATATGCTCAGTTACATCTTTTTCATTTAAATTTGAAGGGGGACTTTTACCTTTCTTTAATCGGTTCAATTTAACTCCTTACTCCTAATTCTCCCCACTTCTTCCTTATTTCTTTTGTACTCAATTTCGTACTTATTTTACTGTTTACGTATGACGTAAACAGCGAGAAAGTCCAATTTTTGCAGAAAAAGACAACTATATTTGTCCCTGACGTCATTTCTGCCAGATGTCCAAATTGTTCTGATATTAGTCCAAGTTGATTTTCAAATATCCAACATTCGAATTATTATTATTGTTATTATTATTATGCTATGAATATCATTTATTTATTATATATTATTATTATTATTATATATTATTATTATATTATATTATTATTATATTATTATATTATTATATTATTATTATTATGTTATTATTATTATATTATTATTGATTATATGTATTATTATATATATTATTATTATTTTATTTTATAATTATATTATTTAGCATTTTTTGTTATGCTATGATTATTTACCATGTTTTATTATTTTAATCATTAATATTATTATTAATGATTATTATTATATTATATTATTATTTATTATTATTATTATAATATTATTATTATTTTATGATTACTATTATTATATTATTATTAGTATTACTATTATTATATAAGCTATTATTATATTATTATTATTATTATTATTATTATTATTGATTATTATTATTATTATTATTTATATTATTATTATATTATATTATTATTATTATTATTATTATTTTCTAATCATAGCGCAACATCACATCCTTCTTTGAATTACGGGCTAGGTTATATTGTAGTAGAATCGAAAAAGCTAAACCACACTGAGGTAAACCTCAAAAAATAATTTTAAGAAACACTGTCCTCTGCGCCAAGAACTATAGTATTATTATATTATTATTATTATTATTATATTATTATATTATATTATATTATATTTTATATTATTATTTTAATTATTATTATTATGATTATATTATTATTATTATATTATTATTATTTCATTATTTTTATTATTATTATTATATCGTTATTATTTATATTGCTTTATTACCCTTATTATAAAAATAAAATGATTACATTAATTTAATTACTCTATATCAATATAGTATACTATATTATTATTATTATATTATTTATATTAGTTTATTATGATTATCATATTATTATATATTATATTATATTATTATTTATTAATATTGTATATAGGTAACATGATTAAATGAAATCACAGATTAATTTGAATGATAATCTGCAATTACGTTAAAGTTTAATTGTTCATTATTATTATTATTATTATTATTATTATTATTATTATATTATATTTTATTATTATTATATTATAATTATTATTATTATTATTATTATTATATATTATTATATTATTATTATATTATATATTATCATATTATATTACTATAATTAATCTATAATTATTATTTGTCATCCCGATTGCTTTAGTATATTATTATTATTATTATTATTATATTATTATTATTATTATTATTTTATTAATTATTATTATTATATTAGTTATTATTATTATTATTATTATATTTATTATTTATATTAATATTATTATTATTAATATATATTATTATTATTATTATTATTATTATTGATTATATGTATTATTATTATTATTATATTATTATTAATTATTATTATTATTATTATTATTATATTATTATTATATTATTAAATATTATATTATTATATTATTTATGTATTATTATATTATTATATATTATTATATATTATATTATATTATTATTATTATTATTATTATATTATATTTATTATTATAGATTACTTTTATATTACTAGATTAATATAATTATATTTGTCCTCACGATGTGTTATACTATTATTATTATTTTTATTATTATTAAACTAATTATTATTATTATTTTATTATTATATTATTATTATTATTATTATTATTATTATAATTATTATTTTTATAGTATATTATTTTATTATTATTATTATTATAATTATTATTATTATCATATTATCATTATATATTATTATTATTAATTTATAGTATATTAATTATTATTATAATTATTATATAATTATATTTTATTTTATATTATATTATTATTGATTATTATATTATATTTATTATTATTATTTATTATTATTATTATTATATTATTATGTTATTATCATTTTATAATATTATTATTATTAATTATATTATTATATTTTATTATTATTATTATATTATTATTATTATATTATATATTATATATTTATATTAGTATTTTATTATTATTAATTATATCATTATTATTTTATTTTTATTATATATTTCTTCCTATTATTATAATGATAATATTATTATTCGAAGATTATCTAGTTGCTTTTTAGTAATGAGTATCAGTATTATGACGACATAATGATAAGTATTATTATTATTATTATTATTATTATTAAGTATTATTATATATAATTATTATTATATTATATTATTATTATAATAATTATATATGTTGATGATACAATTTAGGTGTTCATTGATTATTATTATTATTATTATTAATTATTATTATTATTATTATATTATTATATTATTTATTATTATTATAATTATTATAACTAATTATTATTTATTATTAAACTATATAGCTATTGATCGTGAAAGTCACTAAGTATTTTGCACATTATTCTAAGTACTAATATTTTATTGTACAATTAACACAATTATTGTTACTATTAGAAAGGAAGAGGCATCTGCGTAGTTGATGTGTTCAAATCAAAAATGTGATATGTATAAATGTATTTGTATTTGGGCCTCAAGACACACCACTGTTTGCAATCAGTAGCCCCATTCAGATAGGAATGAAATCTGATCCAAATTTACATGATTTAGTGCATTTTGTAATGGTAAATCAATATAATTGCTAATTAGTGAATTATCAGTTATTAACGAAGAAGAATTAACTGCTATATTGAATAAAGTATTTTTTATGATTTCATTTGATTATTATTATTATTATTATTTTTATTATTATTATTATTATTATTATTATTATTATTATTATTATTATTATTATTATTATTATTATTATTATTATTATTATTACAATTTATAGTGATTTATTGTAATTGTAATTGTATGTATTTATAATTATTAATTATTATTGAGTTGTATTTATTATTTATTATATTATTATACGTTTATATATTATTATTATATATATTATTATTATTATTATTATTATTATTATTATTATTATTATTATTATTATTATTATTATTATTATTATTATTATTTTTATATTATATACATCTTGCACTTTAAAATTTTTAGGAATTACTACCAGAGTATTATTTCAAGTTGTAAATGAAAAGGCTAAAGAACACAGTGGAAACCACAAAAATATAATTTTAAGAGATTTTGTCGGCTGCAAAATATACGTTCAATTATTATTATTATTATTATTATTATTATTATTATTATTATTATTATTATTATTATATATTATTATATATTATTATATATTATTATTATTATTATTATTATTATATATTATTATTATTGAATAAATTATGAGAAATGGACCGAATATCTATTTTTCAATATTTGAGAATGCAAGTAATTTATTTTTAATATTCACGTATTTGAATGAGAATAATTTTTCAATATTTTCGCTAATACAAATGCAAATGTTGCACGTTTGACAATATTGTCCCACTTTTTATACAAGAAATAAGTAGAATATTTCCTTCGGTTGTAAGAGTTCAACCACTAGTGAAAGAAAATAAATATTAATTTTCTGTTTCAAGGATAAGGAACGAGCACCGACTCTTACGCTCATCCCACCAACCTTTTTCCTCAACCTCGATCCATCCTTTGAAAGAGAAAAGCTTGTCCATTTATTAATAAGGTACTGTGAATATGATAGTATTATTAACAATTGAAATAAACTATTGAAATGTTATACTTAAAAATTAATAATTTTTCAGCTCACTGAGCATTTAATCAGTTTCATTTTACATCATATATCACACCTGCACCAATGAAGTGACGTTCACTGGCTACACTTTATGGTGGACAAGCAAGCTAAGTCCTTGCTAACAGTAAGATTATTCAGGTTTCCTCCACCTTGCAAGAGGGTTTTTGTCAAGGTAAATGGTTTCTGTTTGATGTTCTGGTGGAAAATTATTTATAACTTCAGTTCCAGTTCCTTCATCTCCTAATCATCACCATAAGTAAAACATCGAAAACACAAAACTCAAACCTTTTTCTCATTAATAATATTAACGTTTTTTCTCTCGTGATCTTAAATGGAAGAATCACTTTCTAAAACAAAGCTTCAAAGGGGTTGGGTATTCTGAGGCACTTTCAGATTTTTTTCAAGCCATTACAGTTGTTCATTCTTTAAAGGGTGTCGCTCGCTCCTGCATGCAATATGCCTTGCACATTTGAAGTGATTTCTCTCGTACACCTCCACTTGAAAAGTT
This sequence comes from Trachelipus rathkii, assembly GCA_015478945.1. Lineage (NCBI taxonomy): Eukaryota > Metazoa > Arthropoda > Malacostraca > Isopoda > Trachelipodidae > Trachelipus > Trachelipus rathkii. The sequence goes on along the minus strand of JABUQX010045244.1, from coordinate 17,393 downwards.
GTAGTCTTGGGCTTTTCGTCTTTACTCTCTTGCTCCCTCAAACTCTCTTCAGTCTCTCAACCCGTCGAATTATTGCCACTCTTAATTCATTTGGTATTACAATGGAAACTAAACATCTGAACTCCAGTGGCATACCCCCTCCATTGAGAAGGGCACGTACAACACTCCTTTCTATACTCAAACTTTCTTTATCCAACAATTTGACCCAAAACTTCACTTCACCGTTATGCTAAATCTTACATATATTCCACTGGTAAAGTCTGGAGCACTCGCTGTATCTGTTTTTCCAACTATGACTAAAACACTTTCAAATCCCGTGTATATGGGCATGTCAGACTTTAAATTTACAGACTTGAAAATTTGCCTTAACCCTGGTGGAATCTAGCAGGTTTCCGGCTTTCTCCCACTAATATATATATATATATATATATATTACTATATAGAGTATTTATATATATATATATAGCTATATATATACTTATATATATATTATATATATATATATATAGCGTTGATCCAGTTTCTATGAGCTGGGAATTTTAGTTTTAACAGGAAAAACAACACTAGAGCCCTCCATATATATATTGTATATATTTTCAAGACTGTTATTGTTAAATTTGGTTTATATTAAGTATATAGTATATCATAATATCATTATATATATATATATTATATATATATATATACTATATGTCATTCATTACTATATATGTATATTATATTATATATATATATATATATATTAGTTAATATATATATATATTATATATATATATATATATATATATAAGATACAATATTTGATATATGTATCTCTTATCCGTATATTTACATGGAATGAAAGTGTTGCTGTTTTGGATCACATTCTAAGGGCTGCAATCAGTTTGGAATGAACAGTTTGCGGGTGGTTCTTTTTGAGGATTTAAAAAATATTTAAAAGCATAATACTGTAGAATCTGCAAGTAACTCAAGATACTTATGCAGGAGATTCTGTGGATTATAAACCTGTAGATTATGAAGCAGTTTTTAAAAAAGCTGTAACGTTTATGATCATCATAATAGTTGTCGAATGTATTTTTTATTATTTAGCTCAAATAATTACATATGATAAGCCAATACAATGGTTTTGGGCCGAATGTTTTGCACCTTATGAAGAACAAATACCTCTTGCACCTCATTCACAACCCATCGCTGTTTCACACAAGTAGTATAGTATCCACACAGCGTAACTAGAAAAAACCCTAGGACGTCACAGGAGTGTTCTTGGACACTGAAAGAGATTCGACTGTGAAGGAGCAGTACGTTATATTCCCCAAAAAGGAATTGACCTCCCCAAAAAATCGGTAGCGGAAGGTAAGCCTAAGAAAGATGGGGATAACTTAACAGTACGTTATGTTCCCCAAGAAGGAATTGACTTTCCAAAAAAATCGGTAGCAGACAAGGCAAACCTCAGAAAGACTGGGGATAACGTCGGGAGCAGTAAGTTATCTTCCCCAAGAAGGCATAGACTTTCCAAAAAAATCAGTAGCAGAAGGCAAGCCTCAGAAAGATGGGGATGACTCCCCAACGGATGTAAGTCGAATAAAGAGGAAGCAATTTCGTCAAATAGGGGGGGAAGCCATCTCAACCTCGCAGTCGCCCGTGACGGTTTTTTTATGAGTTATTTTTTTCTTTCCATGAAATGCGTTAGAATTTTCCCGCAAAAAGGATTACGAGCCTTCTCATTGCAGTAACCTTCAGAAATCTCCAAAATAAGGAGCCTCTCATAAATGTGGTGATTTTCTTAGATTAGAATATTCCCCCAAAAAGTGAGGAAAACCATGTTATGTAGTGAAAATTATGGATCCTATTTTTTAAGTAAATAAGATTTTTAAACTCGTTTTTCGGAACACTTAAGTTTTATTAATATTCTGATTTTATTTAGTTACACGCTTAATTCTCAAAATATGCTTTTTATTTCTTGTTTTTAATCAATAAAAATTAAATAACATTACTTTCTTTAAAATCGTTTCCACATATTTTTTCCAAGAGATAATTAAGGATAGGGTAAGTACTAAGATCTTGGAATTTATCGAATTTTTTTCATGAAATTTGAAAAACTCTATATTTTGATATTCTTATCAAATAAGATTTTACTATTAAAAAAAAAATTTGGATGTTAATAAAATTTTGATTTATGTAAGTTTTCTATTCTAAATGAAAAAAGTACTTCACGTTAAAATATGAAACTTTTAAATGTTTTACGCTTCAAAACTATCGACACGGCAGAGGTAGGAGAATTTATAGTGCATAGTGCAGATATAATTCCCAGCTTCTCAGCCTGTGTAAGTATAAAGAATAAAAAAAAATTAGCATTGCGTTTAAACCAGCAACTTTAAGAAGATTATAGCTTG
>JABUQX010045244.1:0-7500 GCA_015478945.1 Trachelipus rathkii | reverse complement strand
TAAAATCTACTAAATATTTGTACGCCAGAGGTCGGGAATACTAATACGAGACCCTGGTTGAAGGAATAAATTTTCTTTCAAGAAAAAGTTGTATTGTCTTTCGACTCGGTATTAGTCTTCATCAGTAAACAAAAAATGGTAAGTTTACTTTCTGATAATCAGGTGTACAAATAAAACTTTTAACAAGGTATAAATTAATTAAGACTGGTATTTTTATTACTCATACAGAATTGTGGAACAATTGTTCTTCTTGATTGTGAGGACATCTATTAAGGTATCCTTATTCCGGTTGATCCTGCCAAGATATACAAATCCTTCGGCTAATGAGTTTCAGCTGTTTTCCCAATTAAGTAATTGCAATTTTACAATTTTACAATTTAATAACTTTAAAATAACAATTTAGAATAAAACCATTTATTTATTTTTTATGTTTGACTTACTTAATCTTACATAAAAAAAATTGAAAGAAAATTTAACTTTCTTCTGTTTATATTACAATTAAAGTTTCAAACTAACCTTTACCTAAATTTTCTATTCTTACTATTCCCTTTCCTAGTACATACAACAAGCATTTACTGCCAACAGATATATTCATGGTAATTTAAAAAATTGCTTTTGGATAGCTAATTGCTCATTGAGCACGGTTGATTTATGCAAAAGTGTGAATAGTTTATCATTTAAGAATTAATAAGCTGAAAAGGCTAAAAGATAAATAACACTTAATATATATAAGCGTTTGTTTATCTATAGCCCTAATATATATATGATATATTATATATAATATATTATATATATATATATATATATATAATTATATATATATAATATATTATATATATATATATATATATATAATATATATATATATATATATTATATATATATATAGGTATAGTATATATATATACACTAAGGTGTATATATATATATATGTGTGTGGTGTGCTGTGAGCATGGTCTCAACTCTACTTGCCTTCTTTTTAAATGACACCATTCCCTTTCGTCTTTTTGTCACGTGACATCTATTTCTAACTCTTTAATTAAAGTGGTGTGATAGTTTGTGCTTCCAATTTGGTAGTCGTTGAGGTTCGTGAGGTGGAGCAACTTTATATATAGGGTCGTTTAGCCTCTCAGGGCACCTTTAAAGCCCCCCCCCCCCCCCCCCCCCACCAAAACACCACAAACCTTAAAATTTTCAAAAAAAAACCAACTAATTTGTCTTCGTTGAACACTTTGCTTCATCAAATGGAAACTTCCATATCTACTGATATCGGAAACAGCGTAGGTGACACCGCCCCCGAGGAGGAGAAAAGGGTGACAGATGATGTAAAGGCTAAATTAGTTCCTCTGAGGAGATCAAGAGGAACATTGAAGCGAAAAATAACCATCATGTTCAAGCAATTAGCTGAAATCGTAAAAGATGGTGACCTTTCTCTTGTTTCGTCTGTGTTGGAGGAGGTGTCTGTAATGTTAGGAGAGATACGTAGATACGATGGAGAAATTGAGGCCTTAATTTGTGCTTCAGATATACTGCAATACAATTCTAAATTGTTGGATGAGGAATTAGTGGGATCCACCCACTACCATCTTCAGCAGCAGAAAATCCAAAATTTATTCAGCCTTCCGGCTGCCAACGTTTCGCTCCATGAGTCAGCATCAGGAATACAATCCCTCAGGGAATCGGACCAGCAACAATCTGAGGTCCATTCTATGCTGAAGACTTTAACTACACACAAACAGGAAGTCAAAATCCCTCCACTAAAGTGTAAAAGCTTTTCGGGAGGAACTGACCGTCTTCAGTTTCGATCTTTTTTGCTTTCTTTTGAAAACATCATCGGGTGCAGACGTGACCTCTCAGAAGCTGCCAAGCTTCAATATTTGAAATCCCATCTTTCCGGCCTAGCTCAGAAGGATGTGGAGCACCTCCCAAATATAGACGCAAATTATGAAGTAGCTTTACAGATATTGAAAGAACTATATCTGGACGAGCCCTTTATTATCGATTCATTACTGCACCAAATATATTCTGCTCCTGCTTTGGATTCTAAGAATCTTGAAGCAGTGAGAACTTTCGTAACAGAGGTACGGGCTCACCTCCACGAGTTAAAAGAATTCGGAGTGGATCTTTTGGAGGAAGATTCAGCAGGGTGTAAACTTCTCAGCCATATTCTGGTTGATAAGTTGCCTCAAAATTTCTTAAGAGAAATGAAGATCGTTACCAATGTGGAGTACCCATCTGTTATTACTATTTTTGAACAATATCATATGATTTTGAAATCTATGGAAAGGATGAAAAATAAACCTCTCTCTTCTACTTCAACAAAGAAGTCTAACTCTTCACCCCCAAGCAAAAAGAAGACCTCTTCTTATTATGTATCGAAAGTTTCAAAAAAGAGCTCCATGCAGGAGCGAACCACTTCTTCTCCAAGAGAATCTAAAGCTACAAACGAGACCTTCTCAGTTAAGTGTAAGCTTTGTGGGGGTGCTCATTTCATGTCCTCTTGTTCGACCTATCCCAATCCGGCCGCAAGAAGAGAGCGCTGCAGTGCCTTAGGACTTTGTGCCTGCTGCAGCAGCACTAAACACAAGACATTATTATGTCCAGCAAAGACTTATGGTCTTAACTTTCCTTGCGTCTTGTGTAAAAGCAAGGCTCACATCTCTGCTCTTTGCTGTTCAGGTGTTAAGTCCAATAACAAAGGAAAAGGACCCAAACCCATTGATGAACCTTCTACATCGTCGTCTGCTGCCACCTTTACAGAAGATGATGATACCAGCCGAAATCATCTATGTATCAATGCTGGATCCACTCCATCGGGCAACATTCTTCCTACTGTTTCCCTTAAGGTAAAAAAAGGAAATAAAATTGTAGCGGTACGCTGTCTTCTTGATTTTGGTTCCCAGAGGAGCTACTGTCATAATGGAGTCCTAGAGAAGTTAGGAGTGGATTTGTCTTCTCTTCCAAGTAGCAATAAAACAATTAAAACGTTTTTAGGAGAACAATCCAGAACAATGCATTCCATAGACTTGGATCTGAATCTCTGTTGTGACTCTTTTTTCAAAGTTCCCATGCTCATAGATCCTGGTCTTAATATCGGATTTGAGGTTAGGGGATTAATGGGAGCCGAATACAACATCAGGCGCAATGAATATAGGATTGCGGATCGTTTCTACTATAAAGGCCGCCATGAAGATAGTGTAGAAAATGTGGAGTGTCTACTAGGGATAGATTCATTATACCTGATGAAACATTTCAAAGTTGTCAACTGTTTGAGAGGAAGTGCTATTGAGTCCTGCCATGGTTTCATACCCTTCGGCCCTGTCAAGAGTTTTTTGACACCTTCTCAAATTGACACAATTTTCAACTTTAATTCTTTTCATGAACAAAAGGAGGAAGAGTCTTCATGACAATCAAAGTTGACCTCTTCTCTCCGTCAGTCTATAAATAAAATTCCCGAAACAGTCGTCAACTCTATTATAGATCCATCTCCTTCCTACTTCGATCCTCTTCTTCACACACACCCTAACATAGACCTGGACGTGGGTCTCGAAAACTTATACAAACTGGAATCTATTGGCATCAACGAGGAAGCCGACCAAGGCTCCATTGACACCATTTTCAATCGCAAATTTCATGAGAGCATATAGGATTCGAGGAGGGAAGGTATCATGTAGAAATTCCGTGGTACGAAGATGTGCTAAAAGAGGTACCATCAAACCACCGAGTGGCCCTTGCAGCTCTTCATCGAGTAAAGCAAAACCTTCAAAGACAAAACCTCGAGTCTACTTATGGGGACATTTTTCGTCAATATCTGGCCGATGGAATCATCGAGCGTATACAGGTGTCTCCGAGGGACTTTCATAAGCACATATGGATACCCCATCGCCCTGTAGTGAAGACTGCCGAGCAGGTGACAACCAAAGTGAGGCCGGTCTTCAACTGCAGCCTTCGGGTCGGGAATAGTCCATCTCTTAACCAGGCTTGCTACCCCGGTTTAGATCTGATGGCTTCTTTGTTTAGACTGCTTTTACAATTTAGAACCAATAAGTATGTAGTACTGGCAGACATATCGAAGGCTTTTTTACAAATTAGACTGAAGAAGGAGGAGGATCGTAATAGGTTCTGCTTCTTCTGGGAAGAAAATGGTGTTCTGAACACCTTTCGATATACATCCATAATCTTTGGTCTGGCAGTCAGCCCCTATATACTCGGTGCTGTTATACGACACCACGCGAAAAAGTATCCACCTGATCTTTGTTCTTCATTACTGGAGCACAATTTTTATATGGACAACTTTATCTTCTCTCATTCTTCGATCAACACTGTAACAGACATATTTTATCAGACTACAACTCGCATGAGCGAGGGTGGTTTTGATTTGTGCTCTTGGAGCACAAATAGTCCTGAACTTAGAACACTCCTAGAGTCTGAGGGAAAACAATCATCACACCAAAATCCGGAAGAAAGGGTTCTGGGATATCTTTTCGATACTGCTTCAGATTCTATCAGACTGAGTGACCTTTGATATTTCTTTAACAACCAAAACAAAACGTCAGCTTCTCTCTCAAATTGCCAAGGTCTTTGACCCATTTTCCCTGTTCCTTCCTGTTACCATCAGAGGCCGTCTTCTCATGCGGAAAACATGGGAACAAGAGATGGGGTGGGATGACGAAATTGACGAGGAGTTGAGGACCTCATGGGAGAAGCTGAGTTCTGATTTAAACCTATTGAAGGATATCTCTTTCGATAGGTCCTGCTTCGAGACAGAAAGTTCCGACCTGTCTCTTCACATCTTCTGTGATGCCAGCTCTACCTGCTATGGCTTTGTGGTCTATGTTTCCTCTTCAGCCAAAGAACCAAGCATTCTCTGGTCTAAGGGAAAAGTTTCCCCCTTAAAAGGAAAGACTTTACCATGCTTAGAGCTTTTGTCGGTGTTTCTAGCCTTCAAGTGTCTACCTCAGGTCCTTGATGGCTTTCCTAACTCAAAATTCAATACTTTAAACATCTTTTCTGATTCGCAAATTACTTTGCAGTGGATTCTTAAAGGAGGAAAAAAGAACAAGAGCGTTTTCGTCAAAAACAGGATTCAGGATATTCAAAAAATGATATCTTCTCTTAGAGAAAATCAGCAATTGATTCCCAAATTTCATTTCGTAAGATCTGAAGAAAATCCTGCAGATCTGCTCACCAGAGGTCTGACAACTGCTGAATTTGGGAAATCCCTTTCATTTTGGAAACAAGGTCCTGAATGGTTGTCATCGGCCCCAATTTATTGGCCTGAAACAGAGTGGGAAAATAGCACAAGCAATCCTTCTCTTGTGCTTCTGACTACAAATCAAGCTGTACTACCACCTGTGATCAAGTTTGAAAAGTTCTCCAATCTTCACGCTCTATTAAGAGTATGCTCTCTCCTTTTTAAGTTTTCAGCAATCACACGAAAAATAAACATTGATTGTGAATCAATGGCACGATTGTATTGCCTAAGGAGGATGCAGGAAGAGTCCTTCCCTAAAGAACTTGCTTTTCTAAGAAGAGCAAGAGCTAATCCTTCGTTGACCGAACCACCACCTGATCTGGTCAATCATCTGAACTTGTTTCTTGATGATCAACATCTTATAAGAAGCAAGGGAAGACTTGCTCGATCCAACTACTATGATTTTGATGTGCTAAACCCCATCCTCTTGGGAAAAAGTCATCATTTCACTCTTCTTTTCATCAGAAATGCTCACTATGAGTGCAAACATTTGGGAATTCAAGCCACTTTGACAAACATCCGTCTTAAAGGTTTTTGGATCACCGCAGCCAGAGCTACCATCAAGAGGGTTCTAACTGACTGTATCATATGCAAGAGGTACAACAACTTTGCATTTAAATATCCTCGCTTTACCAACTTTACGAGGGCTCAAGTGGAACTATTCCGCCCTTTCCAACATGTAGGAGTGGACTTCACCAAGCATTGGTGGGTGAAGGTGAAAGGCTCTCCACAGGCCCAAAAAATGTTCATCATCATATACACATGCTTAAATGTGCGTGCTGTATATTTGGATTTGATAGCAGATATGTCGTCTGAGTCATTCGTCCAATCATTCAAACGTTTCGTCAGTCGCTTTGGAGTACCGGACGTTGTGTATAGCGACAATGCAAAATCCTTTGTTCAGGGAGTCGAATCATTTGAATCATTTGTCATCTCGGAAAATGGGCAGGAGTTCCTCCGTAAAAATCACATCATACATCGAAGAATCCCTTTATACAGTCCCTGGACTGGTAGCCTATGGGAGAGACTCTTGAGAGTGGTAAAGGATTGTCTCGTGAAAACCATCGGACGATCCTCCATTGAATATTTTCAATTCTTAACAATTCTTGCGGAAATTTCGGATGCCATAAACTCGAGACCTCTCACCTACACGTCAAGTTCTCAGGATGTAATTCCTCTCACGCCTAATTGTTTTTTGAAGCCTCATTCAAAAACAAGCATGGTGTGGAGAAATGAGAACGTTGCTCAACCATTAATAACACCTACTAGAAATGCTTTGATCAAATCTCTTCGATCATCCTCAGACACTTTTGAAGAATTTCGGACCAGATGGTATGAAGAATATCTTCTAAGTCTCCGCGAGATAGGTAGAGATCTTTACCAGACTGGATGGAATAACTTGGTCAAAGTAGACGATGTGGTAATCGTACGTAGTCCTGTCAAAGAGCGCCCTTTTTGGCAGCTGGGCATCGTCACTCAATTAGTACATGGAGATGATGGAAAAGTTAGATCAGTTTTCGTCAAGTCTCCAGGAGGACAAGTAAATCATCATTCGATAAAACACTTATATCCTCTGGAGCTGTCCTTAACTCATAGCGGGAACTCTCAAACAACGAACCTTCCATCATCAGTTCCATCTACCTCTACGACATCTTCTAGCCCAACGTCGATTTTAACAGCTAAGCCTTCAAGACCTAGTCGAAAAGCAGCTGTAGCAGCAAGAGCACGTCTTCAAGAAAGTGACTCTTCAGAATCTGATTCGGAATAATATGTTAAAATCTCTCCAGCCAATTGTCTTGGCATAAGGAGAAGAATACTCCAGGAGCGTTTGTAAATATGTCTTTTTTTACTTATTTGTCCTTTCTTTTAATGCCTCCACTAGATAGTTGGAGGCATCCCGCCCCCCGGAGTGTATAAAAATAATATAACCAAGTAAAAAGCTAACTCTGTGTTTGAATCGGAGTTTGTTTTTTTTCTCTACTTTTTTCTGGTGATCGAGTCGTTTATCAAAACTAAACAATCTTTTTTTTGTGAAAAGTGAAAACTGTATATATTCTTAAAAAGCTAAGAATTATGTGATCATTTTTTTCTGATAAGTTTCTTAATAATAGTATCGGTATCTATGTTTCATATTAAAGGTATCGGTATTTAGGCTTCATATTAAAGGTGTCGGTATCTAGGTTTCACCTTTAAAGGCTTTTTATTTGAACCAGTATTTATTGTATATTTATTGAACGTATGTTTAA
>JABUQX010045243.1:17500-61799 GCA_015478945.1 Trachelipus rathkii | reverse complement strand
AATATTTAATATAGTGTAATTATATTTATATATATATTATTAATATTATATATATTATTTACTTATATATATATATAATTAATTATATATATATATTATTATATATAATATAATATATACTATAGTTAATATATATTATATATATATATAATTATATATATATATTAAGTAATTATATATATATATAAGAATCCTAAAATATTCTTTATATTATTATAGCATTAATTGATAAATCGTTTACATATAATAATAATATAATTCAATTTTTATATGGTTATATACAGGATCATATCTATTAAATTTGGATTCTGATAAGTTGTCAGATGTTACTCCTTCGTTTACTTCCGATTATCTAATAATTAATTTATATATATATTGTTACTAATAATAGTCGATATATAGATAGAGTAAGCTAATATTATTAAATTATGGTTAAATAATTAGTGTGTTTATATATCATTAAACAAAATTAATATTACATTAATCATAGAACATATTATTTTATGTCTTAATTAAGTCTATAGTATTATATTAACCAATAAATATATATTAATTTAGTTTATATATATATAAAACAACCATAATCTTTCATGTGATATATATATATTATATATAATATATATATATATTTTGAATATATAGGTATTATATATATATTATATATATTATATATATAATAATATATATTAACAATTATATTAATATTTATTAATATATATAATCTTAATAGTATAATATATATTTATTATAGCTATATAATATATATATATATTAATATATATTTTTAATATAATTAATATATTATTATATAATATATATATATATATAATATTATATAATATTATATTATATATATATTTATATTAAATATTAATATATATATTAATATGATATATATCTTAATATAATATATATTATAAAATATATATATATTATGATATTATATTATATATATATTATACATTAATATATATATTAATATATATATATATATATATATAATATATACTATATATATATATATATATATATTTATTATAATTATATATATATAATATATATTATAATATAACATATATATAATATATATATAAATATATATATATTTATATATATATATTATATATATATATATTTAATATATATATATTATATTATATTTATTATTATATATAATATATTATTATTAACTATAATATTAATTAATATATTATTAATATTATTTAATATTTATATACTATATTATATACTTTATGTACACAAATATTAAATCATCAATAAATAACATACTATATACTTAGTATAAACATATTATATTATTCATTATTATTCTTTAATTATCTTATAATTAATTATATTATTATTATTATTATTATTATGTATTATTATTTTTTAATTATATAATTAATTTAATTATATTTATTTAGTATTTTATTATCATTATTGGTTATTAATATTACTTATTAATTAATAAAATCTATTTTAATTATTATTTTATATTTTATATAATTAAATTAAATTTATTATTATTATTATTAATTTTTATTATTATTTATATTATTACTTATATTATTTATTATATTATACTCACAAATCTTGGGTGGTTCCACTCATATTTTGTGGAATAATTTACTAATTTATAATTATATTAATTATATATGTTTTCATATATTCTTTTACTTTTAATATATTATTATATATTATGTTAAGAATCATTATATAAATATTATTTAATGTATTATATAGTATTGGTCTGTAAGACTATATATATATATTCATATCTCTATAATATATTAGTATAAATATTAGTATAATATGAATACTTATATATAATATTTTGTATATATATAAATTATTTATTAATATATATATATATATATTATTATTAATATATATATCCATATTATATATATATATATATATATATTTATTTATATATGTATTAATATATATAATATATATAATATATATAATATATATATATATAATTTTATCTAGAATATCTAATATATATAATATATTATCGATATATTAGTAATATATATATATATATAGTATATATAATATAATATATATTACTAATATCTTAATATCTATATATATATTCATAATATATTTACTATATCAATATATATATATTAATAGTAATAAATTTATTATATTATTATATATACTATAAATATAATATTAGTTATATAGTATATATATATATATATGTTTATTATATATATTAGTATTAATATATATAATATATATATATATTTATATATAGTATATATTAAATTATTAATATATAATATTATATATTAGTTTATATAAATATTAATAAATACTTATATAATATAATATAATTTATTAATTTAATAGCTATATATATTAAGTATATATATAGTATATGTATGCGCTAAATGTTATTAGTTTTTTATTATATATACTAATATAATATATATATACATTATATATATTGATTATATAATTAATTATATATATTGTTATTGAGGTATAGTGATTAATAATATACTATACTTTAACTATATATATAAATATTAAGTAGTGATATATATATAGTATATATTGATTATTAATAGTAATATATATATATATTAATTATATATATATAAATTTATTTAATATATTAATATATTTATAAATATATATATTTATATATATATATATATTTATCTATAAATATTAATTATTAACATATATATTATTATATAATATATATATATATTTATATTATATTATATATATTAATATATATATAATATATATATATATATTATAATATAATATATAATATTAATATATCTATTATATAATATATTAATAATATAATATAGTATATATATAATTATATATATATATATTATATATTAATATATATATATATATATATTATATATATATATATAATATTAATAACTTAAAGTTATATAATTTCATGATTAAACTTTTGAAAATCCTAGAATGAAGATCACTGTAAGGTAAATTAGTAGAATAGAATAAGTAAGTAAGTAAGTAGATAGCGAGAGAGAGATGAAGAGAGAGAGAAGGGAGAAGAGTGAGAGATGAGAGAAAGAGAGGAGATGAATGATAAAGAGAGATGAGAGATAGAGATAGAGTAGAGAGTAGAAGATGAAGAGAATATTCAAATGTAGGGATTTCTTTAGTGTCAGTTATATAAATAATTAATTTTGGGGATAAACTAGTATCTAACCAAGTATATACTGCTGAATATTTATATTATCATAATATTAATAAATTAGACCCATAATAATTATAATATCGTGAAATGAAAATGAATTAAAATCTAAATATGGTGTCAACATTATACTTAATAATTTCATATACATTAAATTTTTATACTTTATAATATATATATATATATATAAGTATATATATATTATATTAAGTTAATTATAGTATATATATATATAATTTACTTATATTATATAATATATTATTATATTTATTATCTTATATATATTAGATATATATATTATATTTATATAGTATATTTATAATATTAATTATATATTATAATATATATTTTTATATATATTATATTAATTTATATATATATAATATATTATTATAATATATTATTATTAAGTATATTATATTAATATATATATATAATATATATATATAATATATATATATCTATAGTATAATATTATATTATATATATATATTATATATATATATTATATTATAATATATAGTAATATATATTTTATTATATATTATTATTAATCGGTTATATTATTATATTTTATTCTATGATAATATATATATATATATATTAAGTATTATATTATCTATTATATATATATATATTATATATATCTATATATAATATAAATATTATTAGAGTATAATTTAATATATTTTATATATATAATATATATTATATATATATAGATATATATGTATATATATATACTAATATATTTGATATGATTAATATATATATATATAATTATTATATATATATTAATATATAGATTATATTTTTGTAATACTATATATATATATATATATATATAGGTATATATTATAATTATATTAAGTATATTATATATATAATCTGTATATATATATATAATATTAATTAATATATTATTATGGATAATTATATATTTGTATAAGTATATATTTATATATTATATATATTAGTAATAAGTATATATATATACGTATTAATTTAATATCTATATATATATATAATATATATATTCAGTCTTGTAAATAGTATATAATTAAATATATAATTATATATTATATATATTATATATATAATTATATATTATATATATTTATTAATTAATATTTATATATAATATAATATAGTATAATATATATATTTTATATTTAAATATTAAATATATATGATATATAATATATAATATATATATATATAATAATATTATATTAATATATATATAATAAATATATATATTAATATTTATATTAATATATATATATATATTATATAATTATATATAATATAAATTAATGATATATATTATATATATATATATATGATATATATAATATATATATATATTGATATTATTAATAATATATCTATATATATTATATTATATATATATATATTTAATAATATATCTAATAATCTAATATATATATATCTATATAATAAAATATTATATTAAATATTATTAATTAATATATATATAGTAATACTATATATATATATCTATATATAGTTATATATAATATATAGTATATTATTAATATTAGTTAATATATATTTTATAGTATCTATTATATATATATATATTATATATATATATATTTAAGTATATATATAATTATCTTAATATATATAATAGATATTTAATATATATATATTAATATATTATATCATTATATATATATATAATAATTATATTATTATTATATAATATATTATATATATATAATATATATTATTTTATATATATTATATATATTAATATATATATTAATATATATATATATATAAATATATATATATATATATATATATCATTCTATTATAATATAGTAGGAGTATATAGGATATATGATATCAGTGGTACGTATATGGTTGCAGGTTATTAGGCTCAGCTATCCTAATACATTTCTTAATCATAATTAGAGTTAGTTAGTGTAGCAAACTTTATGTCAATTTTTTATTCTTATTATTTTATTTTTAGTGAAAAGATTTAATATTAATTATATTAAGAATAATTTAATTATGTCATAAGATCTTTATTTAAATAGCTCATACGTCACTCCAATGTCAACTCCCTATAATATGAATAATATAAATAGTTCATCAATTGTATAGTTAGTATATCAAATGTACATCATAACAAGCAAGAGAACTTTTAAGCATTAAGTGAAACACATATGCTATATACTATACATTTTTGAAGGAAATAAAAATGTGTAGTATGAAATATGATACTATTATATAATATATAGCTTGTATAGTATGTGTACGTCATTATATATACTTAGCACTTGTAGGTTGCTAATCAATAGAAAAGCCGCTTGTATATTATCAAATTAATACTTAGAAATTCAAATTGTGAATATTATAATATATATACGTAATAAGACACAAAAAAATAATAGTGAAAAATTGACTTATCTATGTCATAATAATTGTTTAACTATGTTACTACAGGGTGGAAATAACGAACCTCAGAATATGTATGTATATTTGTAATGCGGTTATGTTTCACTCATTAGATAATTATATCTTTTGCTTTATTAGTATTATTATAATAATAATTTATCATATATTTTTCACATAATCGAAATCTATCTTCTAATAATATATAATATTTACTATAATATATATATAATAAGTATATATATATTCTCTATATCTCTCTCTATATCGATCCCTATTACTCTATCTACTCATATTATTCGTAGTTCTAGGTATATAATAACAAATATATCTATCCTGTATCCTTCATATTATATCTGGCCAGTCTGATAAGCCCATGTGCTTTTTACTATCTTTATAGTGAGTACGAAAATAGTCGATAAATTTACATTTAATTTACTATATATATATATAGAGCATGAATCTCTTCTATCTCTATTATATTTTCTATTTTTATATCTCTCTCATCTTCTAAGATTTATATTTTATATTATTTTTTTAATATATAATATATAATTATATTTATCATCTAGTAATAATATCATGATACTAATCTATGATTATATATATATATTATATATATATTATATAGTATATATATATTATAATATGTATTATCTATATATATAAATATTACTTAAAGTCGGACTATTAATTAGGTATATAATATATATACGTGGCTGAAAAGACTAATTAGTTCTGAACAAAAGCTTGCTATACTAAGATGTTATTATCATATAGAAGTACCACAAGAATATTTTTAAAGATAAATATCTTCTAAGTTAAATGGCTAGATATGATGGTTTTCTAAATTTCATTACATTATTCCTTATTATTATATTTATATATATATATTATTTATAATATTATATATATATATATATAATATATATATATTTATACTTTATATATATAATCTATTATTTAATATATATATATATATATATATTATATATATATACTTATAATATATTATATATATATCTTATCTATATATATATATATATCTATTTGATTAATATATATATATATATATAATTCAATAATAATAATCAATATATATATTATATTAGTATTATAATATTATTAAATATATTATTCAAATATATATATTATATTAATAAATATATAAATATATCTATTATCATATATAGTATATAGTATATTCATTAATATATCAGCTCTCAGTGACAACCCAATTCCTTTATGCCTGATCCATTCGAAATTGTTGCATTCTCCATCTATGTTGTCGTACTGACAACGGACATCATCAACTTCTGTGTTATCATTCGTTCTCTCTGCTCTTCTCTCTTCTCTCTCTCTCATCTCTCTTCTCTTCTCGTCTTCAAGTCTTCTCTGTCTCAATGCCTTTACGTCAGAAGTCTCTCTCATAATTTTCTCATTTCTCTCTCAAAACCTCACGCCTCCACTCTCTCTCTCCGGCTTAGGAATAGTGTACTATCATTTCCTGGATCCATCTGTCTGGTCACTACGTTTTTATGTGCGGTAACTAAAATACATCTTCTTGCAGAAATACCTGTTCACAATAGCTACTACGGCGTACTCAGGGAATACATTCTTTGGCTATTCTCCGAGTCTCTCTACTCTCTCATTTTTTTATATTTTTGCGTTTCTCATAAAATCGACTAAAAATTTTTGATAAAAAAAATTATATATATTATATTGGTTATATAATTTTAAGTTATAATATATATAAGGAGTAAGTAAATAAATAGCTTCAAATAATTATTTTAATGATAAGCCTATTTTTTATCATTCCAATGTATTTATCTAGTTAAAATATAAATGTAAATTTCGTATATCCTGTAATATTTTTTAGTTTATATTATTTTTTTTTTTATAAAAACACCGTAGAATACTATAGATACATATTCTCAATGAGTTCTGGAATTAATAAGACTATAGTACCGTATAAAGGGATGGCAGGATATTCAGGGGTTCTCGTACCTTATTAATAGTATATATTATACTCGGTAGGAATACTTTAGCGGGTTGGAATCTAACTTTGTGCCCTACTACTGCTACGTGTGAGCGGTAGTCTTATCACGGTAACTATTAGTATATATATCACAATAGTACATAGTACCTTATTTTGTAGTGTATTTTGTGTAGTATAGAGGTATCTGTACTGAGAGGTATTATGTATTCACTTTAGCTCAGCACCTTAGTATACTCGTAGGGGTATGGTAAAAAGTTATTATGAGTTCAGAGGTCAAAATCCAACCCTTAGTGTTCCCGCGACAATTTTCGTACCGGAAGTGCTCGATGCTCGTTATTGATCGGTAGTAATGCTCACAGCATACTTAAACATTAAGCACAGTCGTACTTACACTTTAATAAAATAAATATATTACTTCTTCGCGTCTATCGTATAGCTTAGTCAAGTAAATACATATATATTTACCACCACATCCATTTTAGCTTATTCATCGCAACAGTTCGGCTGTTAGGTACATTAACTCTTGTTGTCTCTATTCAAGCACTCAGTATTTTATAGTATTGTTTATGTAGCATGTAACACTTTGATATATCCCTTCTGCTTAGACTGAATCGTTTCGCCTTTATTAACTAGTCCTTTATGCAGGTCTCGAAAGATTGGTGACTACGAAATCAGCCTTGGAGCCCAAGCGTTGTGGGAGAGACGGGACCGGCTCGAGAACGGACACGTACGTGGCTGTTCATCTAATATTGAGAGACCCAGGAGTGAATGATTTACGGGGCATGTGTCCATGGTGCATTCCCAATTTTTTGCTTCCTCCAAAGTTCAGCGCACGTTTTTGCGTCCGATTGGCGTACGAAGATTGACGGAGACATACTTTTTTCATATATAATACGGTTTATGCTGGTATCTTCGTGTTTAGGTTATGCTTTGAGTTTATGGAATCTCAAAGTGTACGAGATTATTAATGTCAAATTTGAGGGTGGAAACTTCAACCTCAAAGAATGTTTCATCTCCCAATCAAAATCTGATTTTAAACAATAATAGGATTACACAAACAAAAACTTGGTATGTCATATGTTCCTGTAGGTAGCTTCGGTAGTTTTGAGCAGAATGTATACTGTTTTTGTTTGTTCTTCCTTATAAAAAGTTTGCAGAGGGAATGGCGCGCTTCAAATTTTCCAGAAAATTTTTAGATGTTTCCCACAAATGGGTCATTGAATCTCTGGTACTATTGGGTTTTGTTTACTCGTCTTTAGAATGTTGTCGACCCTACGTGCTTTTCGTTTTCTTGACGTGGTTTCGTACACAAGGTAACTAAATATCACACGACTATTAGATCCTACTCAGTTTTTGGATTCCAATTCACATAGTTCTCCTAGCTTCAAAGTGGTTTCTGGGTTTTTTCCCCCACTTTTAAAATTAAGAAAATCTAACTAGTTTCAGTCCCGTGGTGCTTTCAACTCTTTATCATTGATAATGTTATTCAAAATTTTTGGTAACGCATTATGTCTTCTATCGGCTATATTTAGCCGCTATCGCTATTTCCGTTCATTTTTTTATGTCATGCTCTCTACTGGAATGACGGAACTCAGAGTTAATATTTAGCGGCACAGAGTATTGTGTTACGATTTAATTCACGTCGATGCAGTGTGTGAAGATCTTTGTCGTCACATTATTTGAGGAATCTGAAGTGATCCTAGCTGGTCATGCAATAGAAGAAGATCTGACATTATATCGCAAGGCAACGAATCTATTCATTTGTGTAATATGCACAATTTGTATTTACAAATTAATTATGTACAATTACAAGTAAAAAAATCACTTATTTGAATAGATAATTCCAAGATAAAGTAAAAGGAACACTAAGGCACCGTTATTTTTTTTTCTCAAAAGCAATCTAGTTTAGAATTGATATCTGTAGGATAGAATATATTAGCGTGTCGACTCAATTACTTTGTCTTCATTTTTTTTTTTAGGCATTCAGATCATTTACTCCTTTCCAGTTCAAGCGTTTATTTATTTAAAGCGCGTTAATATACCACTAGTAATACTTCTAATCGGGATTCGCGAATATAATGATTTTACTACTACACTTAATATTGATATATTATAGAAAAAAGATCAGTCTTATTATCATAATCTTGAGAATGTTTTTTCTGATATAAGCGTTATTCCTGGTAATATTGGGCCACTATATATATAACACTTGTTTGCTCCCTGCTTCTAAAGGTGGGCCATCCTCTTTGGATATGTAACCGCAGCAATTACTTGGGTGCGGGACTTGAGGCCACAGGTTAAGCTTGTAAGTGCTTATTTTAATAGAAAAATAATAAAATCTTTGACTTAAACAGCGGACACATCTGGATACAATATTAAAAACAAGACGTTGTCAAAAGTCCTTGGCTTCGCATTGATGCGCGTCTTATATTGCTATGATTTTTAATCATTTTTTCTCTGTTTCTGTTAGTTATAGAAAACCCCAAGGTTTGCGAGTGTAACCTCAAAATACATATAGCGGTCTATATTGTAAAATAATTCCATTATCTTAAGTTCCTGTGGAAACGACCTTGACGGGTTGGTTATCTTTTATTATGATTTTAGGTTAGTTTTTTATTATGCATTATTAGTTCCTACAGAAAAAGGTTTTATTAGCCCGAAGTGTCTTCAGATTTTAATTAGTGAACCTAACCAGTTTGATCTCTTTTGGGTACTTCCTTTTGTTTACAAATTTTTATGGGTTAGAGGGTTCGAGGCTGCGCTTAGGACCTATGATTTCTCTCGCAGTGATTTGACTTTTTAAGGCATAGCTATCAGACGCTCTTTTATGGTATATTTTGTTTCGGACAGCATTCCAGAGCGCTAGACACCAATCTGATTGTTTTAGACTACAATATGCCTATATGGAACGTGGACCGGCGCGGTATTTGGTCTTTTCAACAGATCCGCTGCATATTGAGGTAATACTACTTTTGGCCCATCCATCATTTTAAAATCATGCTCTGGCTCCGACTGTAAACCCTTATTAATTTTTTTTATGGCAACCTATGATAGATTGATGTATTGCTCACTAATTATAATTTAATTTTATTAAATCCCTTATATTTTTACTGATAGTAAAGGGTTTGAGCGTATATATGATATTAAGTATACTCCAAATACAGGTTAGCGGTAAGCTATATACGTCGTTGTTAGTCGCCCTCACATTATTCACATCTCCTCCTACTATTATTTGTGGTGAACTGATCAAATACACTTAAACTCTCGTCACTTCGTGGTATTCGCATGGGTCCAAATGTTCTGAATTAGCTCATACATAGACTGCTAAATATCATATTTTTTGTTTCGCACTCTATTTTATTAGGGGCTTTGTTTCTATAATATATTCTATTTTGTATATTTTTGTAATGTCTTTATTAACATAGGTGTTATTATTGGTTATCCATTGACTTTTTCTCTCATACATAGGCTTCTAGACTACAGATTACATGTGGCTGCAATTTTGACATAGTATCATACGGTAATTTAGTTTTTTGGACTAATACCTAATCCTTATATTATTATAGGTGCTTTTAGATACTATGTATATATATCTAATTTTTTGTACCTAAAGATTGTATCACTTTATTTCTCCATAAAGTTGACTTATATGTCCAGATATAATCCATAGGGTATCAACTTATATTTCGACGGCCTAACATATTATTAGCCACGGATAATTATATTTTGGTATGCCTTCCAATATTATAGGTAGGTACTTAGACATACGATAATACCTTATTTTTGTAAATATTAGTCTTTAACTCGAACCATTACACCCGTCTCATAGATACTATGATCTATTTATGGAAATTTTTTGAATGTACTAACTGGTTCGAACGTTAATTAGTCGTGTCTCTTTGCCAGATATCCATGGGTCAGAGTAGTAACCTATAGTAGCTTTTTATACTATCACGGGTATTGTTTATATATTTGTTCTTCCTTTTAGGGACTTACGGTATCCATAACCTTTTCTATTTGTATGTATCTGTAGTGATCTTTTATTGTATTGACACTATTATTTGGAATATTTCAATAACTTACATACTTCGGGTCTTACTGCAACTCGTCTATAGCAATACACTTGGACCAGTAGTAACCTTCATACATAATGAGTCAGTCTATTTATACAACATTAATCTGTGCACACAACTTTTACATGAATACATACATGCTACATACTACCTATAAATAATATATAAGGGTTTTGGGCGCGGGTGGTATGTGTCAACATTTATTATAATATGCATTAAGCAGTGGCGAAGAAATCCATTTTCGCTTCTATATTTTTTCTATTTCTAGAACCTAACTATAATTATCTACATTTTTTTCCGAGTAAAAGTCTTATCGCTAAATCTATTATTATGTATTATTGTTTTTATTATTTTATCATTCTATTATCATATATATATGTTTATTATTTATTTTATTCTCTTCAAAATGTATTAAATATTTTTCGTATCCTTTTAATACTATTATTTGAACGATTATTATTTTAGAGTTATTTTTCATCTATTAAGAGTGATAATTTGTTATCTTAGATTTTTATAGTTGTTATTTATCTAATCTGTAATTTTTATATTTATTATTATATTATGATGAGTGGCTGGGTGAGTGCTCTATAGGGTTGAGTTGCTCAGTGAGTAGCCAATTATTTATTGGAGTGCTCATTTTTATTAATTTAGAGTATGTTTAGCACATTTATAGTAGTTAGATTAGTGTCCTATATGAGTATGTGTTGCATTTATTACAGTTTATTGAAGATTATAAGTTGAGCCATATGCTGAGATTTGCCGTTTTGGGTGGTCAAGATTTTTGTGACCATATTAGATTAAGTGTTCCTTAATAGAGATGTTGATGCCGATTTATTATTATTAATCTATAGTGGCCTTCATTTTATTTATTATTATTTATAGTTAAGTAAAAACTGAATTAGGAATTATTTTGTTTCCTTCTTCTTAGACTCTGGCTTAAATATTAATTGTCGTTATTTATTATATTCGATTATTATTAAATATTATTATTTCCCTGAAATTATATGAAGTCTCTCTATGATATATACTATTATGGTATATTACTTATGTGCTATATATTTATTTGGATGACTGTCTATCATTCATCTCACTTAAGATGTGCTGGGATTATTATTATTATATTTTAATTCTATTATTATTATTATTTTATATATGTTATTATTTTTAGTTATTATTATTGATGTTTGTCATTATATTATAGTTTACTTTAGCTTAATATTTTATTTCATATTAGTATAGATTTATTTGCTTAAGGATTCTTTTTTTCTCTCTCTACTTTATATGATTTACTCTTTTTTTTCTTCACCTGACACTTTTCCTATTATATATATTTATTGTATCATTATTTTTATATACAAATTATTTAATATTATATAATAATATTAATATATATAATTTTCTTATTATATAATTATATCTTATTATATATTTATATAATTATTTATATATTATTATTATTAATTCTTATATTTATTAATTCATTTACTTATATAAAATTAATTATTTTATTTTTATAATTATTATTATATATAATTAATTTTAATTATGTTAATTACTAGGGGCTTAAATGTTTATTAGGGTATATCTTTTTACATGCTTTTCCTATTTAATTAACCATTATTATGCTTATTATTTATATTATATATTATTATTATTATCTATTAATTTATGCATTCATTATCATTCTTTTATATATCGACGTATTACACAGAATACATTCTTTCACACACCTCATTACCATATACAAACTCATCATACTATTGAATATTAATTATTATGTATTGATTTATACTATATCTTAATATTAAATTACATATTACTCTTCTATCAAGAATTATTAAAGTTACTTATTATCACTTTGTTTATTATTATTATATTTTATTATCCGATTTATTATTAATTATTATACTTTAATTATTCTCCTATGTGAAAGTTACAATTCTATTATCATTATTATCTATTATTACATTAAAATATTATTACATATTATAATTCACTTTACTAATCAACTTCACCATATCACTACTATCATTACAACTTTATCATTTACACTAAGTTAACGTATTTGTCTGCAAGATTATTATTTGTTGGCGTTTTTACAAAATACAAGGGCGGACTATATTCTTTATGATTTTCTGCCCTGTTAATTATTAATTTAATTTTATAATCGATTTGATATTTGCATTTCAATGTAACTTAATTTAAATTCATTATATGATACTCTTATCTCAAGTCTGAATAATATCCATTATCTTATTATTATTATATTATTATCTTATCCAATCTCTCAACATATGTTGTCATGATCACATGAAGTGACTCATATTCTCTTTTTGATTTAATTAAGTACGATTAATATTTCATTTTTCTGATACCATCTATTATTTCTTGATTTATTATTATTGATTATTTTTTTTTCATTTTGATTGAAATTAATTCATGATCTTTTTTGATTCTATATTCATTTTTTACTCTTCCTATATTCATATTATTATAATTTTTATTATTATACTATGGATTCTATATATTATCTCAATATGTTTGAAATTAAAGAACCGCACTTGCGTCTTTCAACCCTAGTTCACAATCAGCTAACCACCAGGGCTCAGTATGGCCCCACACATTTGATCTACTTCTTATTATTAATAGTCAAATTTGTATTATGGTGATTGGAATGCCTTAGCTTCCTATTACTCTCCATTATTGATTATCTAATTTTATTATTATTCTTATTATTATTAATTTTATTATTAATTACTTATTATTCATTCGATTACATAAAAAAGAATTAATTCCATTATTATCATTATTGTTCTGTATCTTATTATAAATTCTCTATACTTTTTTTTTTAATTCGCGATTTTTTTCACTTATTTATTATTATTTTATTCATTATTATTATTATTTTTTATATGTATTAGTCTTTATTGACTCGCTGTTGCGCATTATTTCTTCCACTGCAAGGTCTGCTAAGTTATTTATTATTTTATAGTTAAATTCCTATATCTTATATAGAAAGTTTCTGGTGCACAGTTTTCCTTTTTACATTAATTTTTTACATTATTATATAATTATGTTGGCGCTCATTTCACAGAAATCAATGTAATTTATTTTACTCTCATTATTATTATCATTATTATATCATTTATTATTATTATTATTATTTTATTATATATTATTATATTATTATTACTTCTATATAGTTTTATGTATAAAGTCATTGAAAAATAATATATGTATTATACTGAGTTAATTATTATTATCAAGTTTTTCATCATATCTCATATTATTTGTATTCATTTTATTATAGATATTTCTAATATTAATAACTCATTTCAATAGGATAATTTTCTTATTTTTCAAATATAAATCTATACATCTTTTATTGATAAATTGATGTATTAGTTTATTACTCTTGGGATTAATTATACTTAATGTATCAGATGTGCCAAATGTCTTAACGGTCATTTTACGCGACTAAAATATACTTATTGCACATTACTCATTACTTATATTAATGGTGTCTGTTCGTCGTGATGGATTGATTTTTACTTAATAATCTTAATTTTTTACTTTTAAATATTATTACTTTTTTAATTTTATAAAATATTTTTAAAAATTGTTATTGTATAAAATTAGAAGAAAAACCAGAGTGGTCTTCTGAGATTATATATCTGTCTTTATTTTACTAACGCTTACAATTGTAGTTCCTCGAATATTTATTAAAAACTAAACTTTACAATAGGGGTTTTTGTACGAAAAACTGTGTATTTCTATGTATATATATATTTAGAGGTTTTAATATTTATTATTCATATAATTTTTATTTTATATACCTCTTTTGTCCATCAATCCCAGTTTTCTTAATGGTATTCTTACAGTAATTATTATGCTTATTTAATTTGATTTTTTTTACTTTGTTATTTATTGTATTCATTGCCTTTTTTCATCTATATATCTATGATTTTTTTAATTTATTTTCGTTTCGCTAAGCTTTAATACTCAATTATGATATTTTTCTAAATTCTAATTCTACTCTTCTTATATGATTATTTGTACTACAACTTATATTATTTGTTTTAACATTACAATATATTATTATTAATTTTATATGCAGTAAATTCTAGATTTAAATATCAATATTTAATGATGTGATTTACAATTACAACCTAAGGGATTGTGATTAAATGTTGTATTGCTTTTGTGTACCTTTAACCGCTCTATTTTATCTTATTAATATCATAATATCAGTCATTTAAAAGTTTATTTGCTACTATCTAGTCTTTTACTTACTTTCATGGCTTATATATCATTATATGTATATAATCTCTTTTAATTTGTAAATTATTAATTCATATATTCACATTATTGATTCAAAATTTTAACAAGTTTACAGAAGTACAATGTAACGTATATTCCATTATCACTTTTCAGTTTCTTATCAGTACTGATCATGATTATTTTATTAAATTCATTTATTCCGTTCAAAAGATTGTATATTGTATGATTCTTTATTGTATTTTTTACTATTAGCTTATTAATAATAATTTGCATAGCATATAATAATAAATGTTATACTTTTTCCGGGATGCTTTAAACTTTAAGTAGCTATTTTAACATTTAGTTCTGACTAATAATACTATAATTTAATAAGCTGATACTTTTTGCATTTTAAGAACTTTTCTTGTCTTTAACTGTGGTCTTACAAAAACACTTTCGCTGTCTTTCACTTGTTTTAACTCATATTGTTTTATCTTGCTTTAATAATGCTCTCCAATGTATTCTCATTACAGCCTAAAACAGTAACCTTAAACAACAGTAAATCCTAGTAAATCAAGTAGAAAAGCATGATTCCCAAAACACAACTGTCAAAATCCAGTTTATATCCTTAATGTTTTTTGGTGTTTTCATCTCTCGTGAAATGACATATCAATTTTCAAACGAAATCACTTTTAATTCTTTATGGCTTGTTAGTTCTCATATTGTAATTTGATCTTACCGCTTTAGACTTTCATTAGGTGCTCATTTCCAGCTTTAACTATATCTTTTCCTTCTATCAAGAGAATTCTAGTCAAAATTAGTTTTGCTTTAAAACTCATTGATGTTTTAACGTTGGATGCGGGAACTTCAAAACAAATGGCTCTAATTACTACTCTATCCGATCATCAACTGTACTAACGACTACCCAGTTTTTCACTCAATATTAAATTATCACAATTTTTTATTAGTTATGCATATATATATATTTATTTGTCTTTTAATGAATGTTTTGGGACACTGTGTTTTTATTTATTTTATTTTAGTTTTGTTCTCTTTATTTTTAAAATTTATTTTCTTTTTGTATATTTTTTAGTATATTTTAATTTATCAGTAATTTTTTTATTCTTGATTATCTCTTATTCTTTCAAACATTTTTGTTACTCATTATACATATCGTATTTTGTAATATATTAATTATTAAATGAACAACTCAGTTAGGGATTTGAGGAGAGCTTATGCAAAACACTGACGAAAAGATTTTAAGTTTCCTCTTTGCAAACATATTTACTCCCTGGGGTACGAGTGCTTAGTAATTCCTGCAGGCGTTGCATCAATTAATGCAGAAGTACACTTAAGGTCAAATATGAAGATCTTGCCATCGTTTAAAAACCAGAAAGGAATAATAAATAAAAAAATATGTTTGGGAGCCTTATATATTTAGTAACAGAGACACACACATCTTTTGGAAAAAGATTAAAATAAAAAGATAGTCAAGTGTGTGGTGTGTGTTATTATATAATTAGTATATCATATCATTAGATTTGCTATATGATTCATATAATATGTAAAAATATTAAATTAATTTTAATTAAATTCAAAATTTTATTATATACTATATTATTATAACAAATATATATCTAATATATATATATAGTATTATATATTATATATATATATATATATAATACTATATCATTATATACTATAAGTATAATATACATATCAAATTCATCGATTATATTAAAGTATATAATATTATATAGTATATATTATATATATTATAGTATATATTATATATTATTCTATATATTAGTAATATTACATAAGTATATATCCGTATATATAATTATATATATATATACTATATATATGTATTCAGTATTTATATATAGTATATAGTATATATATGTATATTATAATATATAATATATCAAGTGGCGTACCTTGGAAGATTATTTGTGAGTATGGATGTGATTACTAATAGTTATAACACTTATTACTAATTATTACCACATTCACATATTAATGACACTTATACACACGTATTCATGTTAATAGATCAAACTTAATATACTACCATTCACTATATAGACACTTAACTAATATTACCCTAATAACAGACACTATACATTTAATATCTAACTTTCGCATATAACTAGTATATATATATACTCTATATTATATCAAATATATCAAGAGAGAGAGAGGGAGGGGAAGAGAGAGAGGAGAGAGAGCGGAGCGAGCACATACGAGCTCTACGAGCGAAAAGATAGAAAATTCACGAGTATGGACACTGATACATTTACCGCCAAGCTAGTACATTTTACACTTACACGCAGAGAAGAGATCACACACAGCACACATTTACACAACACACACAGACCAAACACATCACTCACACACAGATTTACTTACACTCAATGACCGATCGCACAAAGATTTTACGATTACACACGCAGATTTAGCTTACACTCACAGCAGATTTACTTACACTCACAAACGCAGATTTACTTACACTCACGTAGATTTACTTACCACTCACACAGATTTCTTACACACACACACACACGATTTACTTACACCACAGATTTTACTTACAACATGCAGATTTTACTTACCACATGCTACACGACAGATTTACATTACACAGCACGACACACACAACACACACACAAAACACAACTCACACGCACACTCATTACACATATATATAGCGTATGGGCTATTAATGGATTTATGTACTGTACAAACACGAATACATTTATATTACTCATTCAATATAACTAAATTAATTCAAGTTTCTTAAATTCTATAATATAATCAATCATTTCTTTGAACAGGGGAGAGACGCGAGGGAGACGGCGAAACGAAGCGGGAAGGAGAAAGATGATTTTATTAACTGGGGAGATAACAACTTTTGATCAGAAGACAGTTTTTCTTTTTAAAATTTTTTAAAATAACTTTAAAAACGTGTACTAAATTTTTATAAGAATTTTGAAGAGTAGGTGGGGTAAAACATTATACTTATATATAACTTGCTTTACTTTTTAAGAAAAATTTTCATAAAACCGTTAACGTTTTAGGGCTAATCCTTAGTAGGTAGCCCGTAGCCGAAAGTTTGTCGTTTATGCACCCTCCTAAGTCGCAGCAATATGCCTTATGTCCATTTTTTTTCGGTACGTTTTGTCTTCTATTGATTCGTTTTTACAGCTGCTCTCTACAGGTTTGTTTTCGAGGTTTAGCCATGTAATAAGGATGAAAGTACCTATATATAAATTTATATATAACAAACTTTTAAAAACATTAAATGAGATGAGGGAAAATTTTGTTTCCGGTAGTTTTTAATTAAAAACTGTTCTGCAGTTTTATTAATAAATACACTTATTCACTTACGTTTAATTTATTCGCATTGATGTAACTAAAAATATTTCAAAGGTTTTTTTAAATAAGAAACGATTTTTCTTTTATTATTATTATTATTATATTTAATCCTATTAGTACATTGACAATCCAAGCCAACGATGAAACACCAACGAAATATTTTATTGAACTTTTCTTCTTGAACAGCCGCGCGACTAAGGTCGAGCTTGACAGCACTTTTCCAAAAAATGAACTCTCGATAAAGAGACTGGACCTTATCTCTTCTGTAATAAATGTGTTTGAAATAACTACTTATTGCTTAGGTTTGCTCCTATAATATATTTAGGATAATTGTAAATGTTGTTCTTTTCCTTTGTTTGTTTAAGGCACTAAGCCAGCAACGACAGAGAAGTTCTACTGATTTTATGAAAGTGCAGCTATTCTATTTTTTCCTTTCAAAATAATTGTAATATTTCATTTGAACTGGTGGTATAACCATTTAAAATTGAGATATTTTATTATATAAATCACAAACAAGCGGAGGCAAAAGATCTTCTTCAATGATTAGGACTTGGAGTACTAACGTTCCTAGGCTAAACCTACACTAATGGTGATATGGCGCCCTTGATATATACTTATAAAATTTTAGGCTAAATTTAGGCTAATTATTAATAGGCCTTATTGTATTCCATGCTGAATTTATGTACCTATACTCTATAATATTATATATAATTGGAATACTAATAAAGGTAATTCATCGTATATAATATATAGACAAAGAATATTCAATAGTTTTATTAAATTTAATTATCTAATTATTTTAATATAATATATAATTATAATATACTGAAACTAATATTGATGGTGTAGTATATAAGATATTCCTTTAAAGCCGGTATAAAGGAAGGAAATTTATTTCCCTTTTATATATGTGAATTTGGTCGGTTATAAGTAATCCTTATCTATCTTATCTTGAACGTTACTGTATGTGATTGGTCGCTTCTTTGGGATTCTGATTCCTTTGATATTTTTTTAATTTTTATAATTATTTTTAGTATTTGAAAAATTATCACTCTATAGTATCTTATAAACGATTATGTTTATTTGAGAGAGCTTGGGTAAATAGTATGTGTTATATAATTATTAGGGTATAATAGAGGCGATTTTATGGTTACCTCACCAATTCATTGTTTCTCACACAACATCATCACGTCTCATCTGTTTTTATCGGCCTGTTAAGTGGGGTCGGCTTTGCACAAGTTATCTGGATTTGTATATTAAAGCAGTGTTTTTATTTTTACTAAGTGTAATTCATATTGTTTTTACTGAGTTAAAATTTAAATATTCATGATTTACTTACATTGAGGAAAAATATATATTAATTAATTTTTTCATTTTCTTATAGTCACTATCTATATTGTCACTCCTCATGTAGAGATCCATCTATATTATAGATATATATTTATAAGTATAGAGATATGCAACGTGAAGCAAAACCTCGAACATATATAAGGTTAACATTAAATATAATACTAGAATATTATTATATATATGATATAACCAGTCGGTTATAACATGATATATCACCACGTAATATATTGCACATGGAAATTATTTATATATAAGGTCTTAAATCTATAGTTTCTATGCTTGAAGTGACTCTATCATGTGACATTCTTAGGCCTAAATTTTTAAGTAGCCTATACGTTAGTATATATCATATCATTAATTATAGTATATATATATATAATGATACATAATATCCCTAAAACACTTTGTTTCTCTAAGGAATATAAGATAAGTGTCAGTTTGAAATATTATTATTGACCTAGGATTTATAGGCTTAAATCCGGTCCTACCGGGGCTACAAAAGGATTATATCTATACTAAATAATTTTATTAGTACTCCGACTAAAATATAGTATTAATATATTTATTATTAACACATTTTTATTACAACATAGAGTAGAGTCCAGTTAAGTTACTTTTGACGTACAGTTTATTTTTAGGTTGATTTTCTCTTATACTAGCGTATATGGTGTGAATTGTCAATAGTATCATATACGATAATTAATAATAATAATACTAAAATAGAAAAAAAAACTGCTACCTAGGTGAATTAATTATTTTAACAAAAAACTTTGTAAAAATATTTTTAGTATCTATCGCGGTATATAAAGCAACAATATTTAAAATTGGTAAAGTAGGAAAATTAATTAGTTTTAAATTAAGAACTTAATAATTCATTAAGAATTTTATATATAAATAATAATGTTATATGTATTTAAGCAGATGAAAATATAACGTAATAGATATAATATTTATATTGTTTTATTTTTTTTATATATACTTATTTTATATAAACATGGTATAAAGAATGAATGTAAAGTAGCATATAAAAAGTCAATAGAACAAAAAGTGGCATATCAGTCGCTTGTAAGTGCGATGTATGGAATTGGAGTGGGGGTGATTTAGAGTTTCATTAGGAAATAGGGCAGAGCCTTGAGAGAGTACACTTACTGATGATTAGCTGAATAATTATAGGGTTAGAAATTTTAAAACTGCAGTGAAACTTGTAGATAATATAAATGTATAATTCAATAAAAAATATTATAAAATATAATCTATATTAATCATATAATAAAATATTTGTGATAAAAGTTATTATTATTAGATTTTTAAAACATTAATTGAATAGTATAATATAAATAATAATTATTAATAAATAATAACAAAAGTATAATTAGAATAATTAATAAAACATGTAATTACTATTATAATATAAATATAATTAATAAAAATAAATTTAAATAATTAAATATAATAATATTATTAAATAATAATAATAAAAATAATAATATCTTATGTTTAATTTAAAGATTAAATATTAAATATGATATATAAATTTCTAATGATAAGTGAAGAACGATAGAATGTACTTTAATAAGAAATATATAGATGAGTTATATATTGAAATTGAGTAATAAATTAAATCTAATAATATAAGTGTAATTATCGTTAATATTAAAAACGAATTAATAATTAAATATAGATTAATTTTAATAAATTAAATATACGATATAATAAATATATTGAGCTGTTAAATATGTTGAAGAATAGTATGACATTGCTGATGTTGTTGTGATAGTGTAAGTGTGTATAGTAAAAACAACAAAGTACTATAATATCTGTGGTGAGGTGTAAAGGTTAAAATTCTGTGTGTGTAAAATGTTAAAATTTCTTTTAAAATAAATAAAAAGTTAAATAATTTGTTTTGTAGCTAATATGAATTAAAATTTATAGGTGTGAGTGTAGTAAAAAATCTATAATATATTATATAAAATACATATTACTGTGTATGTAGTTTGATTAAGTCTATAATCTGTGTGGTGAGTGTAAAGGTAAAACTTTAACTGAAGTGTGAGTAATAGGTAAGTAAAATCATGAGATTAAGTAAGTAATTTTGTTAAATTCTTGGGTGCGTGATAAGTTGTAAGTACCATTGTGGTGGAGTGTGTAGTTGTGTGTGTGTGATGTGCTTGTAAGTGTAATGTTAAGTGTCTATAGGGTCAATTCATATATAGTGTCATTATAGTTGAAATTACTTTAAGTTGTTAAAGGTCAAGTGGTGTATCGTCAGTCGTGGATCAGTTGTAAAATGTAATTTGAGTTAAGATACTTATCTTATCTATGTGGTTACAATTGTCAAGTTGTCATATGTGATCTGCTGTTAGGTATAAAGTGTCATAGTGATATATGTGTGTATTAATAAATAGTGTCATATAAGATGAATAATTGTGTTGTTGTTATTAATAAAAAAAAAGACCGTGACAGGTGTATAATTTTTATATGAAGTGCGAAACATTTACGGATCATTGCATGTGAAGAGAATCAAAATGATATAACAATAATGCATTAATAGTAAATACATATATTAACTTATTACTATAATAATACTAAAAGGTATTTTTATTAATTATAATATTTATATAAAAATAAAATAATAAAAATGCCACTATTGAAGAATAAAATTAAATAATAGAAACCCTACACAAGGATTGAACGGAAATTAAATACAATAATATATTAAAATAAAAATATGTATTAAAAAAAAATAAAAAACATAATGTTTGAAATATTAAATATATTATAAATTGAGAATTATAATATACTGCAAGATAAAAATACTCATATATAGATGCTCATTATAACATAGCAAGTAAAAACTAATAAATTAGAGTTATAAAAATAAATAAGACAATAAGTAAAACATATAAACATGAGTTTTAATATAAAACGATTGCAGTAAGGATATAAATCAACTATAGAGTTATATTAAAAAAGCCAGTAAGCAGTAAAACAAAAGACATAACCCTAAATATTTATAACATTTTAAAAAACCACTAAATTTGTCAGCTCCGACTACTTCCTCTCTTCTGTGGCTGTATAGAAGGTCTCAAACCATGTTGAATAGGGGAATAATACAAAAAAATTGGGTTTGAGGGGATTTGGCAGGGGAACACATTAAAAAGATTCGATAAATTTAAATGATTAATGCAAACAAGACCAATATCAAAGTTGAGATCCAAATACATAAAATTACATTTATAATAAACTACATTCGTTGTTTATTTTTAGTGTGAGAATTTGTGGAAAGGGAATGCGATCTAGAATACTTTGTCTTAAATACATGAAGATTATATAAATCATGTTTTAGTTACAAAAGTCTTTTAAGGCGACCAGAAATTACGAGTATTTCAAATGTTCAGAAATAATATTGAGTTATCGGATATGGTATGATAAATATTTTTACAATCATGATTAATCATATCTTATAGTAGAAAAGGGAGGTCTGCAACAGTTA
The DNA here is from genome assembly GCA_015478945.1 of Trachelipus rathkii. NCBI lineage: Eukaryota > Metazoa > Arthropoda > Malacostraca > Isopoda > Trachelipodidae > Trachelipus > Trachelipus rathkii. Next base: position 37,611 of record JABUQX010045243.1, on the reverse strand, counting down.
ATAGAGAAGGGCAGACATTGTAAAGAAATGCTATCCTGAAAAGGAATAGGGTATGGGAAGAAGCAGTTTACAATGAGGAAAATGGAGTTGAGGTTTAATAATAACTGATAGGTACAATGGTAGGTATGAATTATGAGGGGCAGTAAAGGGCTCAAAAAAAGTTGAAAAGGGTTAAAGCAAGCGTGAATGAATGATATGCCAAAGGGATGTTGTAACATGGAACAGAGGACTTTAATGATACGTACTACTAATGAATACATGATATCGGGAATAACATTGTGTCATCTTCTGGGGGACAAATGTTTTTGAAAGGAACTATGAATAGTTAATAAAATAAATTAATTGATATAATAATGAATATGAATAAATAATAAACAAAGAGACGCCTGGGGAGTGATTTGTTGGCAATTGGTCTAAATCGAAAATAAAGCAATTATCTATTGATTGGGAGGTGTTTTTACTGATTTAGTATATTACTCTGTCTGCTTTAAATGGCGCTCACTCTCTTGTTGCTATGTTAGATGATTATTAATCGGTATATGAAAGAGGATAAGAGCAAGAATGTTTTTAAAGGTTAAAAAAATGTTTCGAATTTGAAATTAAAGTTTAGATTTAATTGCGCCACAGTATTATATTCAAAAGTCTACCTCCAACTACAAAAAATGTATATAAGTAATTTTGATATGACAATTATATAAGTATGAACAGGATGTATAGTTCATTATGAATTATTAAATATATTATTCAGTATATATAAATATTATTATTATAATATAATTAACTAATATAATGCACACTTAATTATATTATCCCATATATGAATCTATTAAGTGTTTTCTATCAGGTGATATAGTTATACTTAACATATACTTTTGCCTTCTTCCAATTTAATATTTTTATTCCAACAAATTAAGGTAACTTCTATTGATCTCGTAGCCTAAGATAGATTTCTAAACTGGTCTGCCAAACCTAGGGCCAGTAGGCCTAGAGAAGGAGAAAGATATGTAAATAAGTATAAAAAATAATTAATATTGTGAGTATAATAGCAAGAGGAGGGGAGCAAAAACCATATATGGTTAAAGCAGAAATCATGATTGAACCAATGAGTGTTAATTTTTTAGAAAAAGCAGTAAATTCTGTTGCGAGAGAACCGTAAACAACAAGCATACTATTCCCTTTGTGGGGTTGTTAGGGGTGGTGTAACAACCGGCTATCTACTTGATTTTATTTTTTTGTGCACGGGATTAACCTCGTTTATTATGTTACTGGACTTTCGTGATTAGGGGTGTAATCGAGGTTTATGTTTTAAAATAAATCAGATTGTTTTTTGTGCTCTATAAATCAGTTAACATCGCCAACTAGGAAGGAACACCATCGTAAACTACCTGCGACTAAAGACATTCACTTAGGAAAAGACACTAATATCCACATCATGTAAAGGATGACAATAAGAAATCTCAATAGGACACCTAACCATCGTAAAATAAGGAGAAAAAACACATCTAAAAATCAAACTAGAACTAACAATAAAATCCCATTAAAGATGACACTTTTTGTAGTAAATTTCTACTTAAGAAAGCTACATAAATATCATTAGGAAAACACTAAATTATCAACTTAGGAAAAGGGACAAACTAAACCAGCCAAATTAATTAGGAGGATAGAATCCTTCATCGCCAATAAGGAAAAGACACTCCAAGAAAAAAGTTCAACTGGAGAAATAAAATCAACCAATTACGGATGACACTTAGAAATCCAATTAGGCAACAGAGCAAGGACTAAAAATCCTTCGAAGACCAAAAAATCTAATTAGGAAACAAATAAAAATCCGTTAGGATAGATCACAGACTCAAGTAGGAACACACATACAAATCATCCAATATAAGTAACGTGGCAATTTAAATTCCTAATTATGTTGATATCTCTGAATCTCTTCTTAACAGAACCGCTAAAAATATCCCAATGTCGCAGTGATAACAAGTACATAACGGCATTTTTTTAAAGAGAATTTTATATACGAATTAAAAAAGTAAATTAAGTAAGAAAAGAAAAAAAAAAAACCACAATGTTCAAAAAAAAGAACCACACAAAATCATCAAAAAATTAGGAGAAGGGCCGCCCACACTCCCTTCAGGGAGCAACATAGAGACAACATAGGTCCATTGAAGCCTTAACATCGCCTGAAGCAGTTAAGCAATCCCATTACGGAAAACACAACCTGAAAAGTTATAACATGAGCAGTTTAAGGGTATCGGCTTAAAAATGTCCGCAATAGAAGACACCAAAAAAATACTAATATAGGAACACCACAAAAATCCAATATAGGAAAGAATCTAAACCCCTTAGGATAGCTACTTAAAAATCATAAATTATGGGGGAAACCTACACCATCCCAAGCCCAAAACATGGAGAAGCTAACTAGCTTTATTGAAATAAAACGAACTAACAAAATCAAAATAGGAAAACACACTAAATCTTTTACATTAGGAGACATAAAATTCCCAGATTAAGAAGGACATTTAATATGCAATTAGCCCAATAGTGAGAGACACTGAAGAATAAAAACCACAAAAGGAATAAACTCTAGAATATATGCCCAAGGGGAGATTTGGGAAACCTTCCATTTTGCTCGTAACGCGATAAAACAACTAGAAATATTCAAACGGGAAAACATAAGGACATCCGAGAGGGAATAAAGCATTATATATATTTTATTAAAAAGAGGAAGAAATCCAGTTACAGTAAATAAGGATATCCCTTCTCACTTCAGAGCACATAGGAGCTTCTGAGTTGCCCAAATAAGGGTCACCTTATTAAAAGTGCTTATTAATATAAATTGTTTTGTAAGATAATGAGTTAAATATAAAGTAAATTTAAATTTAAAGGTTTGCTGATAATATTATTTAAATACCAAATTAAACGGGATAAAATTCTAATATAAGAGTAATTAATTAGCCATATATATATATTATATTATTAATGTATATATATATAATATATATATATTATAATATCAATAATAATAATATAATTATTATTGTATATATAATATATAAATAATATTCTATATATATATTCTTATGATTATATATATATAATATATATATCTATATATTGATTTTTTTTTCGCGTAGTATATATATTTTTTCATTCGCGCGGGAATATTACGCGCACTGCGGCGGTATATATGAATGGTATCATATAAATCAGGATTCTGATGGAAATAATTATAATATATATATAATTTATTATATAGAGTTATACCCTGCGTGATAGTGTAATAGCGCACGCGGTATATAACAGTAGCGGGATAACCGCGGTACGGTAACGGAGGTAATACGCGGCGGGTTACCGCAGTTAACTATAATATATATAATCACTGCGGGGTGCGGGGAATGAGATGTATCAATACTAATCTTACTATTGGCGGGTAGGGGCTTCTAATACTGAGATATATCCCTTGGTCGGTTATAGCTTTGTATGACTAGGGGTGATAATAGACAAATATATATTTATATTATAATTATATAATTATAATAGATCTATATATATAATTAGTATAATAATCATACTTATATATAGATATATTTTATATATATTTATATATATATATCTATATTATATATGATTATATATTATTATATATCTACTATATAATATATATATATTTATTGAATGTATTAGTGTAGGTATCAGAGATGAGTACATGATCATATAGATGTATTCAATTCTATAATAAGATGAATGTATTACTGAATGTACAATTAATAGATGGTTAAAATAATCAATAGTCATGACGTTCAATTCAATACAGATAATGATAAGTCTATATTCAAAGAATTAGAACCTTTACAATTAAGTTGAGTGCATCAATTGATTGTAGATATAATATATGCATTTAATGCTGTAGAATATATAATAGCATTATTTATTGCGATTATGCAATATTTGAGGCAAGGTTAATATATATATCAATAAAAGTTAGGCAATTGTACTACTAAAAGTTGAGCTATATATTCAAATAATAATTCAGAGCTGGTGTAGAGTGTAAAACATATAAAGTTAGTATTTAAGTTGTAATCTGATCGTTGATGGGTGTGAGTGTATAATGATGTATATATATTGGTCATTACATGACTTGTTGATAGTAGTGTCCTATAGGAAGTGTAAAGCTGCTTATATTTATAAGTGTCACATGTGTGTATTAATAGTGCCTATATAGATTGAAATAAATAATTGTGTGGTATATAAAGTGTTTATAGTATGGTATATTGTGTGTAGCGTCTGGTATCGTGCTAAAGTAATTATAATATTATATTACTATATATCTATCTATGTATATGTTGTAATATTGATATTATATTATATATATACTATTATAATTATTTAATATTATATATTATTAATATTATATAATCTATAATATATATATATACTCTATATATATATATATTTTTTAATATATTATAAAATTGTATTATATATAATTAGCAATACAGTTTCTATTATTTATAATATTCTTTATTTATTATATTGAAGAAAAAGCACGGGATACAAAATACTATCATAGTAGTTGTATATATTAGTATATGATATATTATACTTATACTTAAGTCATTGCCTACTCATTAAATATTATAATATATATGCAAACGTTAGTTATACTATTTACATCCAATTCGTATATATATAATTTCATCTATAATAAATACCTATAGTAATAACAATACTAGTAGTGGTAGTAGTACAACTACTATATTTACATATTAGTAAGTAGTAGTCATATGAAAGCTCAACAAATATCTATTTATAATGTAATACTTATACGATTGTCATGTGAACTCCATGGGTTGTTAAAGAAGAAAATAGCTGAGACATAGCTTTAGAAAAATACATTGAGAACTTTGTAGGGTAATAACTAAAATGTTTTGGCACGCACTTTTGGCATGGGGACTAAGTTGAAATCAATCTATAATCATAATTTTAGCTATATGTAAGGACAACGTTCAGGGCAAAAAATAAACGACAGCTGTCGTCTTTGGTGAGACCAAAGCAAACCTCATGCTGATACCATTTAAGACACCTTGTAGATTTCCTCGTACCAGCAACCTTACCTTATCTACATTCATGACAATGTCACCCATCGTTTGACACTTTGTTTCTTTCTTTTCTTTGGGTTTTCTTTTGTTTTTGAGTGGCAGTGTTCCCCTGTTCTTTGTGAATGGAATCTTAACTTTGGATTCATCTGAAATACAAGGTGGATGATTAGATGTTCTTTCAGATGTTTTTATGATTGTTGTGGTCTTTTCTGGTGTTTGTTTCTTTCTTGGCACTGCCTCATCCGAAAATGTGGAGCTGTAGATTTGAAACGGATGATGCTGATGTCTTTACTAATAGTCAGAAGGTTCAGAGTTGTAGATAACTGGATGCCTTGTAAATTGGAATATCCATCTCATAAGTAGTCGAAATCGGTCAAGTATCTTGAGGATCACATTCAGTTCTTACAGCCGAGAATGTGATAAGGGAATTCTGTTACTGCAGATGGTGCAAACTCTTCTACTGAAGGAATGGCATCAGGGCTAACTAAATAATGACCTGTTTGTTACTCTGAGCACACTGTATATATTATTATGAGACATATATTTTGAATATAATTTACTGAGAACTGCATCTAAAAACGCTTTGGTCAGTTTTGTATCGTTGTTTTAGCACATGAGCAACAAATGTTCTTGGTCCCTATGATGCTCGAATGACCAGTAGATAATTTTATCAGTTGGCAGCAATTCGTATGTAGTGGTTGATGAAAGAGAGTACAACAAAGACTATGCTTCTGTGCAGCATCAACTATGAGATAATCTAAGTGCATTGACGCACGATCAAAAATCAGCAAATATTTTGTAATTAAATTACAAATATGACGCTCATTGAAAATCTTGAAATGTATAAACAATCGAAACCTCGAAGAGGTAAAACGGGAAAGATTCCTAATAAACCTGTTGAAAATCCAAAGAAGGGAAACCCTACAAATATCAAAAAGGAAAAATGTTTGAGTTTCCCAAATGAAACACATTCCACTTTCAATAAAAGAAAAATTCTCGAAATCAGAAAGAGGAACAATACTAGTAATCACACCGTAGTAATCTCAAAAAGGTAAAACACAATTGATACCTTAAAGAAAGGAAACCCGATAAGTGTAAAAAAAAAGCACTAGAAATCAAAATGAGGGAAAGCACTAGATATGCCATAAGAGAATCCCAATAAATAAATCCCAATAAAGGAAAAATAGTAGATATTTCAAAGAAAGAGAACATTACAAATTACTGAAAAAGGAAAAATCTAAAAAGGAAAAATCACTTGAGCTCCCAAATTTGGAAAAAAAACACTGGAAATGCTAGAGAAAAAGTAAAAGAATTAAAAAAAATGGAAAACGACTAAAAAATCTAAAGAGGAAACACACTTGGCCTCCCGAAAAGGAAAAACTCTTGAATAGCAAACTTGAAAAACACTAGAAATAGCAAAAAGGAAATACTTATAATCTTATAAACGAAAATAACAATTAAAATCACGGAGGGAAAGCAATAGAAATTCGATAAAGGCTAAATATTAGAAATCCCTAAGTAGAAACACAATAGAAATCCAAAATCGGGGAAAAAAATAGAATAAACAAAGAGAGAAAACATTAGAAATTTCAAAGAGGAAACAGTAAAAATTCCAAACAAGGGGAGGAAAAATACCAGAAATCCCAAAGTTGGAAAACACAAGAAATCCCATAAAAGTTGAAAAATACTATAAATATCAAAGAGAAACACGTATCAAAAAGGAAAAAAAATGAAATCCCAAAGGGGAAACAACACTAGAGATTCCAAAAAGGAAACACAGTAGTAATAACCATACGGGAAAAACACTATTGAGTTAAAAAAGGAAAGGAAACACTAGAAATCTCAAACAGAAAAAACTCCAGAAATCCAAACGAAAGAATACAATGGAAATCCCTAGGAGAAAACAAGCTATAAATCTCACAAAAGAACACCAATAGAAATTCTAAATAAAAAATATATATATATAATAAATCTCGAAGATGAAATACACTGGAAATCATAAAATTGAAAATTACTTGAAGTCCCAAAGATGGAAACCATTATATATTCCAAACTGGAAAAACATAAAAAATCTCAAATTAGAAGGAAAATGACCAGTAATCCCACAGAGTAACACGTTTGATGTTCCAAAAAAGTGAAAACTCCTGAAATCCCAAAAGGGAATAAATAACACATAAGAAATTTACCAAAAAAGGTAAAGGGAAAGCTTTGAAACTTCAAAGAGAGAAAACTCTAGAAATACTTATGAGGAAATACATTATGAATCCCACAAAAAGGAAACCACAAAAAACCCAAAAAGAGGAATCATAAGAAACCTCAAAGGTTAAACTCCTTGGAAATACCAATAAGGAAAACACTGGGAATCCAAAGATGGAACAATAGAGTCCTAAAAAGGAAAAACGCTTTTAATCCTACAAAGGTAAAATACAAAAAAAAAAACTAAAGTGAAAACATACTAGAAATTTCTAAGAGAATATGTACTAGACATTCCAAAAGCGAAAAACACTAGATATTAAAAATAGAAATGAACTAGACAAGCAAGAAAGTAAAAACACTGAAAATACTTGAAAAGTTAGGGCACTTAACATCTCAAAGTGAACATACTTTAAACCTAGAAAGGGAAAAACACTAGAAATTTTCAATGGAAAAACTTTAGGTATCAAAAAAAGGAAACAGCAGAAATCCCAAAGAGAAAAGTTTTTGAAATCTTTAATAGGAACAACATTAGAAATCCCAAAAAGAAAAATGGAGAAACCCTATTGTGATCAAAAAGGAAGGAAACACTAGAAATAGAAATAAAAATGAGGGAAAACACTATGAATTCTAAAAGAGCATACACACTTTAAATCCCACAAAGTAAAATCACTAGAAATCCCAAAGAGAGAAGCCGCTAAAAATCTCAATGATGTTGGTGTCACTAGAAATTCACTAAAAATTCCAAAGAAGGAAAGCATAAGAAAATTCGAAAATGGAAAAACAACAAGAAATTCTGAAGATATAAAGCCCTGAAAATCTCAAAGAGATAAACGATTGCTGTTTATTCTTAAGGAAATATTAAATGTAAATGTCTCCCAGAGAAAACGCTTTTGACTTTCAAAATAACAAAAACTCTCGAAAGCCTATAAAGGAGCAATACTAGAAACCCAAAGTTGAAACACACTAGTATCTCAAAAAGGAAAAGCATGACTGACAACTCAAAGAAGGGAAACATTAGAAATCCTAAAAGGGAAAAAGGTGAGAAATAAAAATGAACAAAACACAAGAAAACTCTAATTGAAATACACTGCAGATCCCACAAAGGAAAGACACTAGAAAGAAAATATTAGAAATCTAATGTATGAAACACAGTGGAATTCCCCAAAAAGGAAAATCATTAGAAATCTCAAAGAAGAAAAACTAAAAATTCCAAAATAATAATAATAATTAAAAAAAATCCCTAAAAAGGAAAACACAAGAATTGCAAAAGAGAAACACATTTGACCTCTGAAAAAGTAAACACATAAAATCCCAAACATCAGAAAAAATAGAAATACCAAAGAAAAAGGCATTACTGAAAATCCCTAAATGAGAAAAAATTAGAAATCCCAATATTTAAATAACTAGCAAAGCAGAATAAATAAAAGGTATTTTTTAAGACGAACTTTAGAAAAAAAAATTATAATAAAAATTAAAAGTAAAACTGTTAAAATCCCAAAGAGGAAACACTAGAATATCAAAAAAAGAAAATACAAGAAATCACAAAGAAGGAAATCATTAGGAATCCCAAAGAGGAGAAACACAGAAATCCCATAAAAGGAAAGACACTAAATATCCCTAAGAGGAAAAACAGTTAACATCCAAAAACGACAAACAGTAGGAATCAAAATGAGGAAACATGCTAGACAACCCAAAAAGTAAAAACATCAAAAATCCTAGCAAAACAGTAAAATTTTTAAGAAATAGTTTTTATGTACATTTTATATGACTTCGTCTAGTGCATGATGAGCTGCAATTAATTCATAATCTCAAATGAGAGACCTCAAAACCTTAAATGCTTATAATTCTCTCTCAAATTGCATGTGATATACACTAGAGTACTAATAATAATGAGGCTATAAGTCACTATATGTGACAATTTATTCGACTTCGTGTTACTAAGTGATAAACATCGATGTTGTCTTTTTGCTGTTTAAGCTGGTAGCGTTTTATATAGAAAAAGTGAGAAAAAACTTATCATGAGAGAGAGAGTATAATTAGTTATTTATAATTATATGGATGAATTATTCTTGATCTTGGGTCATGAAAGCAACTTTAACATATACAATCCAATGTTGGCTTAAGCAAAATAACGAACTCTGATCAATACGTGAGAACAGTATCTCTAGTTACTAATAATGATCCCTGCATCTCCATAGGAGTATCTAAAAAAACTGTAGTAGCCACAAGTGATCACAAGTTCAATTATATGGAAAATTAAAATACGATCAGTATATCACTCAAGAACATAAACAGAATTAACTTGATACGATACTGTAAAATATACCTGTATAGGGTACTTGCTGAGATCACAGAAAGACTTGAGAAAACTTTCCTTATTACACTTCATCCGTTAATCATAGTTGCTATATTAAAAAAGAAAACTATCAACTGAAATTGAATCAGACAAAATAACCAGGGATATAATTAGTTAGTTTTTGAGAATACACCTATCATAGATACCTTTCTCGACTATTGTATCAATATTGGAGGTGATGTAAATAAGGTTCCTGATTATTCTGCTTTTAAGTAATAAATGAAAACTAAGCTACTCACACTAGTACAATATTGACTCGTTAAAAGTAACAAATTAAACTTGCCAAGTATATAAAATTAGATGAAAATCTGATATTTATAATGCTTAATGCTGATCGCTTAATGCGATTAGCTGATAGCTGGAATGATGATAATAAATGCATTATTATTATAATATATATCATATATATATATAATATATATATTATAGATATACTAATATATATATATTAATAATTTATATGTTATACAATTAATTCTTAATATATACTATCTATTCTCTCTCTCTCTCTCTCTCCTCGTCACTAAGTATCTCATCATATATATATATTACCTATCTATATATATCCTATATATCATATTATACTCATACTATACTCTATATTCTCATAATTACTCTCTTACTATCTTCATTTCTCATCTCCTCTCTACCTAGTCTCTTCTCGTCTTATCTTTATATATATGATATATAATCTTAATATATATATAATATAATTAATATATATATATATATATAATATATATTATATATATATATATAATATATATATAATATATATATATATATATATATATATATATTATATTATAATATATATATATAATAATAATAAATATATATATATATATATTATATCATAATACTATATAATATATATATTCCTAATCGCAGGAGAGTTTCAGAAGATTTATATTCCCATCAAGCAAAAATCGACATATGATCTGAGAGCACGAGAGAAATCGTATAGAGGGCATAGACATGAATGGATAATTTTCAATCACGATATTCAAACGAAGATGCTTTGCGAGAATACTATCTAAAAACCCTAGGACGGTTAAAATATCGATCATGTATTGATAAACGTATCCTACTCCGTGAACGTGTAAACACTTCATATATTAGTAATTTGAACTTGTTATATATACTCAGATTATATATCGGAAATTAAGTAGGTATATAATAAAATTATTTTATATTTAATACTTATTATACATAAGATACAGTTTATAATAAACTTAGGAGAGTAATAAAAGGTTATATTATTCCTTATTGTATATTATATATATAATATATCAGATATAATTTAAAAAAATAATTATAATTATTGATATTATCATATATATTTATTGAATAAATATATATATATACTATACTTATCAGTGCGTGGCTTCGTCTAAACATAATAATTGGTAAGTTGCATTTTATCAATTTACTCTCTAACCACCATCACACATACAATATATATATTATATGTTATATCTATATAATATCAATATAGTATATATATAATATTATATTATTATACTACTAATTTAATATATATATATATTTAAATATTATATGTAATTATAATACTATATAAGTAATATATATTATGATAATCTATTTTACAGATATATGTATATAAACTCACCTTATCACGTGAGTCGTGGGATATATACCTTCTCATAAGGAGGCTTAGTGAGTCACAGAATATGATATATGCAAAATGTTGTTAGTAGTTAGTGCGTTTTGTGTTTCAAAAGACAAATAAGATGAGAGTACTAATTAGGATGACCTAGTAGTAAAGGCATTAATTAGAAAATTAGAATAATTTTTACTAATTATATTTAAAAAAGTTAATTTAGTATACTTTTACAATTTTATTTTAAAATCAAAGTCCGCTCTTCTATCTGTTTGAATTGGCAATTTATTCAATACACTTTATATAAAATACTTGTATGCCCATAAAGCTTTCTCGATATCGAAAGCTCATTGCCTAGGCGGAAGTCTTTCACTGCCCCTATGAGTGTTTACTAAGTAAGGTTATTAATCCTTTTAAATAAGGAAGATACAGCGCGCTGGCTTGTGATAACGGTCTGTCATCGGCATGGTTTATATAAAATTTTTAATTGTTTCACACATTTTAAATAAAAAGTGGCTTTTACAAGTGATTATTTCATGTAATTGATAAGTCACGAATACAAGCTATGTGCTACAGACATAGAACGTAAAATTCTTCTAGTCTATAAAATTTATAGATATAAGTTCTGTTTTTTAAGTTTCTTTATGCTAATGAAAGTGTACACTTTATACAGGTTTTCTATATGTACATGTAATCTCAGGAAATGATTGGAATCAAATATACTGAGATAAACATTTCCGAGCAGAAATAAACGTGGCAACAATATACAATGTACCTGAGAAATGTAAAATCTATCTTTTTATCTGACAAATATTTGGATACATGTATATAAGATAGAGTGATATTATTAGCAGAGGTGTAGTATATATAAGAGAGTTGAGTTTGGAAAGTAAACGTAGAATAAAGTAAAAATTTTGGTTTGAGTGAATGAAAAAAAAAAAACCAACGTTTTTTTTTTAATCGGTGCGAGTTATGTATAGGACTATATATATATAGTGAGGTGGAGCAACTGAACATGTTTGAGTTTAATATTTATAGAGGATTATTTATGGTTGATAAATAGGGAGTAACGTAATAATGGATGAGTTAAGTAAGTAAAGTTGTTGAAAATTGAGTAGGAAGTGATTATGACTCGTGCAATATTAAATCCTTGGTCGGATGTAAAAGGATTAAGTGTTGAGTGAGCTAGGGTTTGCATGAGGAGTTATGTTTGTTTACCTGTGTTATACATGTTAACTATGTTATGTGGAAAACTAATAGGTCTGAGATTAAAGAAGGTATAGATATAAAAAGTATCAATATGTTCGGATGGATAATCTCAGGGCGTGTTAGGTGTTGGGACGAAATTGATTAAAAATTGAAGGCAAATGAACGTATTATGGGGCTAATTAAGCTTTCGCTGTTGGTGGAGAGCATATAGGAGTTAAATGAGAGAATCAAAACGAGTAGTAATATTGAGACGGAGTATCAATGAGTGGAAAGGAATTGGACTAGATACGTCCGGTACGTAGAATTGATCTAAAACAGGAGTGTTATAAGATAGGCTCAGTATGGAATACAAACAGAGACAGTTAATGATTTCGAGCTGCTTGCGGAGAGCGGAACGTTAATATAGAGTAGTAAATGAAACTAGACCTGAAGGCACGAATCGCTTGAGGCTTTTCGGCAGAGAACCCACACAGCGTTTATATAGATATAGAAACGTGGAGAGATCTATAATTGGAGGTCCTCCTCTAAAAAATTATAAAGGGGAAAACACACCGATATAGAGGGCTGAGACAGTGCCCTCTGAGAGTGAGCGCGCAAAATGTTGGTCACCATGGACTAAAACCAGCGACACCAAGTAGAACCCCTTACAAAGCCTTGCGATTCATCTCCTATACTGCTACCTTTTCTTCTGGCGTCCTCTGCCAATTGAGTCACAACATGTCTTAGTTAATACTTTCTCAAAATAGTTTTGTCACGGTTTACTTGAGAGAGAGGAATGTTCTCACTCGGCGTGTTCTGTTGAAAGCAAGAGTCTCATTACCTTAGACCGGATCGATTCACCAACACACTCACCACAAGGTATAACCAACGCGTTAATTAACTCACCGACTATCATTCTACACTATTTTTCTTTTCTAACCTTGAGCTATACCATCCGAGAGAGCGAATTCTCTTTATATATATGCGTCTCTTTAGTGCTATTACTGTCCTACTTTTATTCACTGCTACACAACTCCTCTTGTATTACGATTCGCTAATTATGGCTCCTCATTTCGATCGCAATAGTCACACTCCAAATAACATCGACCCCCTGATGTCAGCTTGTGGAGCCGAACAACTTATGTATGCAGTATAGAGTCTATATATCTGTCATGAGATGCGAATAGTTGATTCACATTACTGTTTTAAACATTAAACAGGTACTAATCATACCTGGAGATAGCCACACACCTAAGCGCCCTCAAAGTTAGTTCTACCATCTACAAGAGATAATTAATGCACGAGCTCCATTCTACCATTCACATTTCTTAACTACAGCTCTCCATCATCCGTTCTTTTCTCATCCAAAAATCACAACACTAATAATATACAGTATACTAAATATTCAGTTGCTCACCATCCCAACATAACCTCGCACGAGACTGTCTCACCAAACGCATAACGCTTGCTGAGTCACCCACTCTTTACACACCCCAGAGAGAGTCTTCTCATTATTTTGTCAGATAAAAGATAGATTTTACATTCTGCAGGACATTTAATTGTTGCCACGTTATTTTCTGCCGGAAATGTTTCCTCAGTAGATTCCATCTTTCCTGAGAAAACTGTAAATGAAACCTGTAAAGTCTACACTTTCATTGACATAAAGAAACTTAATAACAGAACTATCTATAATTTAAATCCCTAGAAGAATTTCGCTTATGTCTGGAGCCATAGCTTTTTATTCGATTTCATTACAGTAAAAATCACTTGGAAGGCACTTTTAGTAAAAGTGTGAAACAATTAACAAAGTTTTGAATATACTCATTCCGATGACCAGGTCCAAAGCGAGCGTGTTCTTCTTATTTAAAGAAGGATTCAAACCTTTCTAGAACACATCGGGCAGGAAAAGTACTTTCCGCCTTAGCAACTGCTATCGATCGCAGAAAGATGTTATTATGGCAATTACAAGATTTTAATAATAAGGTGATCGATAAATTTGGACTTTCTTTTCAATAAGATAGAAGAGCGCGACTTGTGTTTTTAGAGAGAGAGAGAGAGAGTTACACTAACTTTTGAGAGAGAGAGAGAGAGTTTAATTTTTCTAGATAAGGTTTACGGTCATCAAAGTGGCTCTCTTTTGTGAAACACAGAAACGCCTCACACCATCACAGCAATAGTTTGTGATATATATATCTTATATATATAATAATATTATGATATATATTAGTATATATATATATATATATTATATATATGAATATATATTATATATTATATATATAATATATATATATATATATATATTATATATTTGGTGTGTGTGTGTGTGAGTAAAATGTAAAATGCAACTATCAATATATTTTAGGACGAGCGGTCTGTAAAGTCATGTATACTATATATATATATATATATATTATATATATATTATTATACTATATAATATATAATAGCTATGAGTCTATATAAATATATATACTATATATATTTATATATTATATATTGATATATATATATACAGATCCTATGTAGGGTTACGACGTTTACCGTAGGTTGTTCAGTGATTAAAAATAACGATCATTTTAGACGTCGTAGCTTTAGCAAACTTTGGAAGCATCTTCGTTTTTATTAAAAATTTGTATTTGGTTTACGTTTATTGATTCAGATCTTCATTGATGTATATATTTTACTCTTTGATAAATATATAGTACTATGTATTTATATATTATATATATTATATAAAGTTATATATATAAATATATAATTATATAAAGATTATAAGATATAATATATATTATATATATATATATATATTATTATATATTAAATGATTATATATATATATTATATATTATATATCTATATATATATATGATATTATATATATATTATATATTATATATATATATATATTATATAATTATATATATATATATTATATTATATATATATATATATATATATATATCATTATTATCATCATCAGCATCAGCATCAGCATCAGCATCAGCATCAGCATCAGCATCAGCAGCATCATTATAACTGGCAAGTTAATTGTTTCTTTTACGAGTCAATTGCGTGGAGCGTGCTTTCATTTATTCTGAGCAGAATAACAGGAACCCTTTTACACCCCATTTGACATAGCGAGAAAGGTCGGTATCAAAACTACAGTCCCTGCTTATGCTATCGGTTTCAGTTGATAGTTCATCAGTTAGGAAATTTTCTCGGAAGAGGAGAATACTTTTGTTTATAGAGGCCTCATGTCTCACACAGCACAGGTATTTCAGTTATCAATTTTATTTTTCTTAGTGAAATGTTCCTGAAGAATTTCATTATTCTTTCATTGTGGCTACTACAGTTTTGACTTCCATGAGATGATGGAGATCATTATTTACGAGATCTGTCGTTGACAAGCGCAGTAGAAGAATTCTGCCATCATATTTTTCTCATAAACTCTCTTCTGCAGACCAGAAATTTTCCCTACCCTTACAGAGCAACCATCGTAACCTTGCCCAAGCAAGTGACTTGTTTCCAGTCCTATTATCTGCATTGCATTTAAAATAGTTTGAGTTATTGAGTTTTGCATCCAGCTCTCCGAAGCAATAAAGCCCAAGAACTCTTCTAATTCCGGTTCATCTTCGCTTTTCCTAAGTACCAGAGAATTACTATTCTGTTCCAACAATTCCTGTAGTTTCATCGGCTAATATTGAATATCGTTTATACTGTTGACTAAATGACCTCTAACAGCAGAGAAAAATCTTTCCAAAATATCTTTCTGAAACCTATGGGACATATATTTTGTTTTTTTCGAAGAATTCTGTACATACACTTGAAGAGCAACATCCCCAGTTTTTTCAGCTAGAATATGAAACAAATAATGAAAAACACCCGATTCAATAACTGCCCCACAAATTGGCAAATCATAGGTTGCACAAAAATATTCTTCATTTATACAAGCCAATTTATCTCTGGTTTCTCTTCTTAGGCCCACAGAGATAAATATTTTCTTGGCAGGATCAGGTTGCTGACTAACAACTGGTCTCACTAATTCACAATATTTAAGAAATTATCAACGTTTTCACTGGCTTCTCTATGCCAGTAGTGATAGCCACCGGAATAGACAACTGTGCGCACGTTTTATACGCACACGTGTGTACCTATATGCGTACATGAGTGACTATAGTTCTTTAAGTGCGTACATACGTTCTTGTGCATATGCACATGAACGTATTTTAGTTGTTTTTGACGTTGTTTGTTGCTTGGTTTGGTTGTTGTTGTTGTTGTTGTTGTTGTTGTTGTTGTTGTTGTTGTTGTTGTTGTTGTTGTTGTTGTTGTTGTTGTTGTTGTTGTTGTTATTTGCTGTTGCGCGCGGGACACACACACATGGTGAGAACCACGGATTGCCGTCATCAATATTTTAGTTTTTGTCGTAATTTGTTTTATAGTAAGATTTGTTGTTGTTGTTTTCTGTTGTTTGATGATGCGCACGCATCACACATACTGTATATATATATATAATATATATATATATATAATATATATATATTAATATATTATATAATATATATTATATATTATAAAATTAAATATATAAATATATATATCTTATATTGTATATATATTGCTATTTCTAGGAAATTTGGTTTTTATAATAAATAATAAAATTATACTAAACATTAATTATTATCTTAATCAATTAATTTTTTTTTACTTAAAAATTTCTTTATAAATCTTCAAATTAAAACAGTGAAATAATAGACAAATTACATGAATGGAATCTCTTCAAAATTAACAAAGATTAGTGGTTCAGCAGAAAATTACAAGTCAACGTTT
This sequence comes from Trachelipus rathkii, assembly GCA_015478945.1. Taxonomy (NCBI): domain Eukaryota; kingdom Metazoa; phylum Arthropoda; class Malacostraca; order Isopoda; family Trachelipodidae; genus Trachelipus; species Trachelipus rathkii. The sequence continues at coordinate 20,318 of JABUQX010045243.1, read as the reverse complement.
CGGGAAAATAACTTGCCACTGTCGTCCACCCCATTTTCCCCCCCCACCCCCCCCCCCCTTTCCCGGGTCGTAATTCATCCAGGTCCTGAAGACAGCAAATATTCTTTTAATGCGAAAACATTGTATTCAAGAAATTATGATAGCATGAATACTTTATTTAAGAATTATGAGAGCTGCATTTGAAGGATCAATATCATCTATTGAGAGACGTCTTAAGACTGAGATTAAGAGTATATTCTAATTCTAAATCTTTTAAATCAGTGAATTGGTTGATTTGTATCAGTATCAAATGTTGTGTATTTATAGGGTGATTTATAATATGGCTATGGTTTCTGATACTAGATGCGGGAGGGTTGGTGAAAAGTTAAACTGTTCTAGCTGAGCAGCCTCTATGCTCGTCCATCCTGACGGTGAGTTGGCGTTGAGTTTAACATCTGGCTATTCGGAACTTCATACAGAACTTTCTTTTATAACTAAACATTTTAAACTACTAATCTATACCCTTCATCCTTAATAACAACTTAATAAAAAGTTTCTTAATTAAAATAATATCGCCGAATTTAACCCCCTATGCTTACCTTCTAAACACCTATATAATTAAATACCCTTTTACACCCATCATTATACTAAAATTAAACAAGAAATTACAAAACTTCTATCAAATTCTTATCCTCAACTAAAACCTATTTTTCTTTTCACACCTAACTACTCCATAGGTTCCCTTCTAAATTATAAAGACCCCCTGCCTGCTCCTCTGCACTCGTCCGTCGTATGTAATAAGCATTCATGTGGTGACTGTCAAGACACCTATGTTGGAAGTACTCAACGCCAACTCACCGTCCGGATGGACGAGCATAGAGGTTGCTCAGCTAGAATAGGTTCACTTTTCACCAACGATCCCGCCATCTAGTATCCAGAAAACCAAGCCATTAATAAAAAACCACCCTATAAATATACAACATTTCACGATACTGACACAAACCAACCAATTCACTGATTTAAAGATTCTAGAATCACTCCATATCTCCAGTCTTAAACCCTCTCTCAACAATGATAGTGGTCCTTACAAATTGCAGCTCTCATAATTTAAATAATGTATTCAACTGATATCATAACCTTTTTTGGATACTATGTTTTCGCATTAACGAATACTTTGCTGTTTTTATAAATTTTGATAAAAATAAAACCTTGATGTCCTGATGATGGGTATGATATATTTCCCGAAACGTTGACTTGTAATTTTCTGCTGAACCACTGATCTTTGTTAATTTGAAAAGATTCCATCCCATTAATCTGTCTACTTATTTACTGTTTTAATTTTCGAGAATTTAATAAAGAAAACTGTTTTAAGAAATTTTTTTTAATTCCATTAAATAATAATTATGTTTAGAGCATTGTTTTATTAGTAATATATTAATATATATATTATATAATAAATATATATATAATATATAATATATTAATATTTATAGGATATTTTTATTAAATCAGTGTATATTATATAGATGATTTTTATAAATCAGTGTTATATAGGGTGATTTTTATTATTATAATATATATATATATATATATTATATATATATAAAATATATATATATATAATATAATATAATAATATATATATATATATATATAATATTATTTAAATTACTTTAGTAAGGTTTAATTATTGTTTTAATTAATTTACTTTTAAATATACGGAAAAAAAAAAAACATTGTAAACAAATTTTCCTAAGCGAGAATCGAACCATCTTCTATCTAAATGTTTTACTGTGAGCTTTAGCCACTGAGCTATAAAGCAATCTTATGTCCCTGATAAAGTTGTCCATTATAATCGAGGCGCGGTCAAGAATTTCTTATCTCCGTTGCCTACCTTTCCTTTTTGAACTACGTTATATAAAGTCTTCTTTTGCATTCGTTCTAATTATAATTATATATATTTATATAATATATATAATATATATATATATATATAATTATAATATTAAATATATATAAATATTATATATATATATATATTATATATATATATATATATATATATATATATATATAATAATATATAATATCCTCTCGTAATAGAAGGGGATTGAGACATTGGATTCCATTCAAACTTGGCCCACACATATAGCTACTAGTGTCAGCTTTCCTGCTTTATGATTTCTTGACCCTATACCCAATCAGAGGGGGAGTTTTGCCCCCCAAACTTGGATATGGTCTTAGTATATGGAAAAATACGCTGCCGACATGCTTTACTGAAGATTTTCAGGTTTGAAATAGCTCGAAACCCGAGTTTGTTCATGCTGCGGTGCCCTGCACTGGAGTCAGAGTTGAATTCTGGTTACAAACATATAATAGACAAAGTAAGGTATCTTTACCTATGTTAACGAACTCACAGAACTTGATTTTGGGGTTTCAGCATCCTCAAGGATGTCTGAGATCCCCAAAGGGGGATCCCGAAGAAAAAAGAAGAAATAAAGTACAGATTACACAGCAGATGAAGGAGTCGGGATCCGAGAAAGATGCGGACCGACTCCTGAGTGGAGGCAGAATGGAATTGGAGAGGTAGGTGAGCTTTAGTAGTGCGGTGAGTGAATCAAAACTTGCTTTCGACTTGCGAGATGTATGTTATAACAAATATTATGTAATGATGGCTGCTGAGATAGAATACGAGGTTCTTAATCCTCTAACAATGATAGCAGTGGTAATGGTTTTTGGTGGTAGTAGTAGTTACCATAGCCTATCCTGTTGATTTTATTATCATCACTCGCAAACAAGATCGATCCTGCGCGAAACCGAAGCAATATTGGTACGCGAA